>MU670703.1:0-13407 GCA_026770625.1 Nicotiana glauca
TTGTCCTTTAATTGGAAAAACTCCCTCTACCATGCCCTTCGCGGGGTGCGGTAGCGCCAAAAGGAGGTGTGACAGTGGTTCCCGACCATGCTATGTTGTGACTTTAATGCAAATAGATACACAAATAATTTTTACACATAAGGGTTGAAAATAGATACGTGACAAGTAAGTTGTAGTTAAGGTCTAAATGATCTACAATTGTTTAATGAAGGGTTTAAATGCAGAAAAATTAATCGAAACATTGAATAAACAAAGAAGAAAATTTGGAAGAAAAGGAATAATGCAGTAAAATTCAAAGAGGAGTTTTTTTAAGCAGTTGAAAAAGACAAAATTTTATTAATATTAAACAAAGCTGCATAAGGAAAGGGGTCCTAGGTTTATAAATCAGATGGATCATCCACACAACACCCGTACCAATCGTACACGTAGTGTTATCGTGTGATCATCATCTCCATGTCTACCCTTCCCATCCTGTTCAGGTATTAAGCACGTAATAGTCTCATTTACTTATTGCGTGCATTACCCATCCCACCTATCAGTCCTGGAGGCTTTAGGACCACTAATCCTAAAGGGAGGGAGTTTGGCTTTTCACAGGTTTTAAAAGGTTAAAATACTAAGGCGTCAAGCAAAACACATGAAAGTAGTTATGGGAGCAAAAACAATTAAGGCTCAGATAAACCTCCTTTAATCATAGAAAATCATGTAGCTTAGCACGTCTTACATGTACTGATTAGGTCGAAATTTATGCTTAAAGCTAGGCAGGCTGGTTCATTACATATTTTCGGGCAAGAAGTTCGCATTAGGCTCGCCTGGCTGCAACCTATCGAAGACCAGTGTAATTAATTAACTACATACTTGTTTGCCTACGTGATGACCTATAGACATGGCATCTACAAGTTGAGGAACAATGAATACATACTGATTTAGGAAAACATTGTCATCTATTGAAGGGAGGCGAGTTTCAGCAAGTGACCATGAGTTTTATAACTGGTAATTCATTATTACTACAGGTCTTAGACTTATAAATGAGTGAGGCGATTCAGATTTGATTAATTCCTATAGGCATGCTTTCTATGCGTTTGTCGAATTTAGAACATATTTGAAGACATAATAAAATTGCAGAAAACCTATAGGCATGGCATCTAAATACTGGATGAACATCTAATTGCTTTATTTTGGTTATTAAGACCTATAAACATATTTGCCTAGCGAAAAGTAGATATGCCAAAATTAGAAAGGACTTACAGACATGTTTTTCTGCGCATGCGCATCCTACAGACATGGTATCTATATGCATAAATCCTATAAACATGATGTCTACATGCGAGGATGCTGAAATTAGAAATCCTATAGGTAGGTTATCTACATACAAAAATTCCTATAGACATGATGTCTACATGCGAGGCTGCTGAAATTAGAAATCCTATAGGCATGACATCTACCCCTTTTGCATACATGGTTATCCTCCCCTTTTCACTAATCACCCAAGAGATTATTACAGACCAAGATGAATAAAAAAATAGGAAATAAAATTACAATTAGAACTCCTAAGCTGAATCCAAAGAGCCTAATTCGAACCCAAGGTCTAACAATATGATATGAGCTAACTGCAAAGTTCAGGTTCCAAAGCCTTTCTCTTATCCGGGATGTGTCAAAGTTCCAAGGAGTTTCAGGAACTCCAGGCAATGCTCACACCCAGATATCATTGCAGAACTTAAATTAAAGTGCAGTGTGGAAGGGCCAGCGCTCCAATGTCCATGTTCAGAAGGAGCTCAAGGTCCCAAGGTAAGGCTCATTGGAGGGGGGAGGGGGCAGAACTTAAAGTCTAGGAATAAGTGTAAGTGTAATATAGGGGTTTAAGGGATGCCAAGGCAGGTTGGTGGTCATGCCCAGCAACATAGAATGCCGGCACACCTCTGACCAACCCACTAGCCAATGATTGGAGAGTCAAGGACCTATTGAAGGTCAAACCATGGCCTGGGCAGTAATTGGGATACTGTCAGGCCAAGGTTTCAACTCAACACATAAAGGGGTTAGGGATATGGATTCATATGAAAAACAAAACAAAGAAAAGCAAAACTCAGCATAAGCTTTGAAGCATAAACAACAAATCACACAAAATGAAACTATAGAATAAACATATAGGGATGAGGCAAAAATTTAAATGAAAGGGCATACCAGTTTTTAGAAAGAAGCAAGTAGGGAGAAGCAGTAGACTTAGGGAAGCCAAGTTGCAATCAAGAAGCACGAGTGCAAGTTTAGAAGAGAGTTGTGGTGATTAGAAAATCGTGTCTATTTTAAAAAAAATGTATCAAGTATTTATAATGCAGGAAAGAAGCAGAAATAGGCAAGAAATCAATCACACAAGGTTCCCTTTTAATTAGGGATTCTAATTTCAAACGGGCAAAATAAATAAGGAAAGAATTTGATCAAGAATTTTCCAAAGTAGTACAAAGAGGGTAAATGCATAGGAGTTTATTTAAGGCAAAGTCCAGTGGTACACAGTTTATAACACAAAAAGGAAAGGGAATCAATCAAACAGTCAGTAAAATATGAGATTGCAGGCTTTGTTCGAATGAACCAAGTCCTGAAAAGAGAGGAAAGGGTTTTACTTAAGGAGAATCGAATAAAAGTCAATCAAACATTACTAAAAGAATTCGAAATCAATCAATAATCGGCAAGACCCTTTTTGAAAGAAGGATCTCTCATATATAAAGCACACAAATATCAAACAAGAAGAAGTTCTCATGCTGATTAGAAAAGACTATCATAGAAAAGTTCATAGTTATAAATAAAGAGTTTCCAGTCCAATTATAAATTCAAAATGAGTCTGAGAGTTCAGGGTTTCAAAGCAGAACCCTAGTCCAAACATTAAATCAAACTAGCCGAAGAAAACCCCCAAATCCTAGGGTTTTTCAATTTGAATCAGATATAGAGACAAGAAGACAAATAGCAAGCTCAAGGGTCTCTTTTAAAGACTCAAACGGGTAAAATAGCAGGTTTGAAACAAACATAGTAAAAAACTGACATAAAGGCCATGTTTTAAAAGAAGCTTGAAACTTAAACAAGTTCAGAAATAAAGTGGCAGTAAAAAATTAAACAAACAGTAGATGAAACATGTTTAGAATTCAAACAAAGGTCTACTAAAGGCAAATAAAGAACTAAGAGCTTCATGGAAAATACAGTAAGGAACACAGGGATAACGAACACATAAGATAAACGTGTGAAAATATGAAATAGAAACCAGTAGCAGGAAGAATGGAGCACAATAAGGGAAAATGCATAATAAGGAAAACATAAGAACATAGGAGAAGAACATGCGAGATAGATAAACATGAACATAGCAAAGACATATTCACACAAAGAAAGAAGAAAAAGAGTTAGAGAAACATCTCGAAACTTTCTCAGCAACCCTAAATCGAAGAGAAACAAATCTTAAAAGAAAAAGATTGTGGAAAACATTTAAAAACTCCAGTAGAATGCAAATATAGCATAGATCTAAGAAAATAAACAGAGAAGAAAAAAAACCTCAAACAGCTTAGGGTTTCAGAGAAACCCTACAAAATGAGAAAGGCTTGAAAAAGTTAGATCCTGGGGCGAAGAGGTCAGGAATCAGGCTTCTCATGCTTGAATATGCCGGAGCATGGTCGGAGAGGCCATAGAACCATAGATCTAAGAAAGTCTGGAGGAGAACCATCGAGGCCAGACCTTGAAGCTTCGAACAAACATGGTCTAATGGTGGAAGGAGGTGAGTACAGGCCACCCATGGCTTGAGAAGCGATGGATTCCGGTGGAAGTACAGTGGAGAAAAGGTCGGAGACGGTTAGGGTTCCGAAGAACCTTCGAGAGAATTTGGGAGTGGAGAGTATTCAAGGGTGACAGACTAGACAAAATGGCTAAGGTTAGGGGGTGATTGGGAATTAAAAAAGGAAAAAGGAACGTGTACCGTTGATCTGGGGAGATCAACGATTGGGATGGGAGGGGTAGGTGGGAATCGGGTAGGGCCATTTAGGTTGGGTTATGGGTTGGGTCCGGTTAAAAGGTGGGCTGGTCCGGAATTGGGGTCAAAATTGGGTCAATTAGAGGAGATCAATTTTGCTATAATTGAAATGCAAATGGGGCTAGTATTTAAATAGCCAGTTTTACCCTTTTTATTTTTATAAAAATATTAAAAATAATTTAAAAGCAAGTTGAAAGTACTGAGACGATTAATAGTATATAACATTAATTAAAATACTGGAACTAATTTTACAATTATAAACTACTATTAATCGTAAAATAGGCTATAATTGCAATTATATGCAATTTAGCTTTAAGAATACCAAATAAATTTGTAAAAATATACAAAAATCACCTTAATTATATTTTGGTGTAAATATGAGAATAAAATAAGTTATTCACCAAAATAGATACGGGAACTTGTCTGGAAGTCTGAGAATAAGGATAGTCGTTAGGCTCTCAAGAGCAGTCCCCGAGCGGGGGGTTCGCTCCGCCTCAGGCTTCTTGGAAGCTTGCTTTGAACTTAGTGTAGATGGCTCTAAGGCGTTACAAATAGATCTCAGACGAGGGCCTACTTGAGTTTAGATGGTATTTTGAGGCTAAACCTATATGAATAGAGTTTTAGCGGTTACTTTCTTCTTGAAAGGAGCCCTCGAGGTTGAATACCATCCTGAGTCTCGTAATGAGATCAATGGTTTACTTGGAGTCTGTCTTTCTTTTGTGGAGGTCCTCGAGGTCGGTTACCACCTCGGGACTTGAAATGATGCCAATGGCTTCTTGGAGCCTAACTTCTATTTGATGGAGGTCCTCGAGGTCGGGTACCACCTAGTGACTTGCAATGATGCCGTTGGCTTCTTAAAGCCTAACTTCTTTTTGATGGAGGTCCTCAAGGTCGGGTACCACCTCGGGAATCGCAGTGATGCCATTGGCTTCTTAGAGCCTAACTTATTTTTGATGGAGGTCCTCAAGGTTGGGTACCACCTCGGGACTTGCACTGAAGCCGTTGGCTTTTTAGAGCCTAACTTCTTTTCGATGGAGGCCCTCGAGGTCGGGTACCACCTCGGAACTAGTGAGGATGTCGTTGGCTTCTTAGAGCCTAATTTCTTTTCGATGGAGGTCCTCGAGGTTGGGTACCACCTCAGGACAGGTGATCCGAGCAGATGCACCGCATGCACCGCTGGGACCAATATCAAAATCTGCACAAGGAGTGCAGAAGTGTAGTACAACTGACCCAACATACTCCATAAATGTTGAGACTAACCTCGACAAGGTAGTGATGAGGCTATGACAGGACACTCACATAATTAAACCTGTACAAACATGTATATATGTACAACAACAAGAAAACAGATATTTACAATGTACAATTGGTAGAGGGCATGCAAAAAGGGGGAAAAGATATGATAACTATGATATATATGACATCACAAGATAGCCCAATAACTCATCAACCAACGAAGACAGATAAGTGTACCATATAAAGATGGCACGGCATCACCTTCGAGATTTTACACTCAACCTTACCATGAAATGAAGACATAAGTAAATTGAAATGGCCCGACATCACCCTTTGTGCTTTTACTCTCGATTTGCCCATGTGACAATGAATAATTAATATGGATGGCATGGCATCACCCTTAGTGCTTTTACTCTCAAGCAAGGACTTCCAAATTCGATTTTGGGCATACGCCCAAGTCCCAAATCAAGATACAGACCCACCAGGATCGTCAAAACACTAATCCGGGACCATTTGCTCAAAATATTGATCAAAATCAACTCAAATAAGTTTTAAAGCATAATTTCACATTTTAATTAATTTTTCACATAAAAACCTTTCGAAAAAAGACATGGCTGAGCATGCGAATCGAGAAAGGCTAAACGGAGCTATTCAAGGTTTCGAAACACAGAATTGATGGTTAAAACTATAAATGACCTATCAGATCATCATATTCTGCACCTTTAAAACAAATATTCATCTTCGAACGGACATAGAAAAGTACCTGGACTGGTGAAAAGGCGTGGAGATCTACTCCGCATGTCCAACTTGAACTCCCACGTGGCTTCCTCGATCAGCTGACCTCTCCACCAAACTCGAACTAAAAGATAACTTTTAGACCTTAACTATCAGACCTGCAGGGCTAGACGGCTTCTCCGCATAAGTCAAATCCTTGTCCAATTGGGTTGAGCTAAAATCTAACACATAGGACAGATCACCGTGATACTTTTGGAGCATAAACACATGAAACACCGGATGAACTGCTAAAAAAATGGGTGGCAATGCGAGTTTATAGGCCACCTTGTCCATTTGTCAAGAATCTCAAATGTTCTGATTTACCTAAGGCTCAACTTGTCCTTCTTTCCGAACCTCATCACACCCTTCATGGGTGAAACCTGGAGCAATACCCTCTCTCCAACTATGAATGCAACATCACGAACTCTATGGTCGACATAACTCTTCTTCCTAGACTGAGCGGTGCAAAGTAGATCCTGAATAATCTTGACCTTATTCAAGGCATCCTGTACCAAATCTGTACCCAACAATCGAGCCTCCACCGGTTTGAACCATCCAACTGGTAAATGTCACCGTCTCTCGTATGATGCCTTATAGGGAGCCATCTGAATGCTCGATTGGTAGCTGTTGTTGTAGGCAAACTCCATAAGCGGCAAAGACTGATCCCGAGAACACTCAAAATCTATGACACAAGCGCAAAACATATCCTCAAATATCTGAATAGTGCGCTCGAACTATCTGTCCATCTGAGATAAAATGCTATGCGCAACTCTACCTGCGTGCCCAAATCACGTTGTACTGCCCTCCAAAAGTCTAAGATGAACTACATACCTCAGTTAGAAATGATAAACATGGGCACACCATGAAGACGAACGATATCGCGGATGTAGATCTCAGCTAACCGCTATGAAAAGTAGGTAACTGCTACCGGAACAAAATGTGCCGACTTAGTCAATCTGTTCATAATGACCCATATCGCGTCGAACTTTTTCTAAGTCCGTGGAAGTCCAACTACAAAATTAATAGTGATACGCTCACACTTCAACTCAGGAATATCTAACCTCTAAAGCAAACAATCGAGTCTCTGATGCTCGTCTTTACTTTCTGACAATTTAGACATCGAGATACATATGCAGCTATATAAAATCTTCATCCTCCTCCACCAATAATGCTGTCGCGAATCCTGATACATCTTTACGATGGCCGAATTAATAAAATACCGAGAACTGTGGGCCTCCTCAATAATCAACTCACAAAGCCCATCCATATTGGGTTTACAAATATGACCTTGCATCCTCAAAACCCCCATCATCTCCAACAGTAACCTTCTTGACACAATAGTGCCGTATCGTGTCCTTAAGGACAAGCAAATAGGGATCATCATATTGACGTTCTCTGATGCACTTATACAAGGAAGACCGAGCAACTGTGCAAGCTAAAACATGACTGGACTCTAAAACATCTAACCTCACAAACTGATAGGCCAAAGCTTGAACATCTGCAGCAAGTAGCCTCTCACCAACTGGAATATACATAATGCTGCCTATACTTACAACCTTTCTACACAAGGCATTGACTACCGTATTGGCCTTCTTGGGATGATATAAACGGTGATATCAAAGTCTTTCAACAGCTCCAACCATCTCCTCTACCTCAAATTAATATCCTTTTATTTGAACAAGTACTGTAGACCCCAATGATCCATGAATATCTCACACGGCATGCTATAAATATAGTGCCTCCTAATCTTCAGCGCATGAACAATGGCTACCAATTCCAATTTACGAATAGGGTAATTCTTCTCATGAGCCTTCAACTACCGCGACGTGTATGCAATAACCCTGTCATCTTGCATTAATACTTTACCGAGCCTAATACGAGATGCATCACAATACACCGTGTAAGATCCTGAACCGGAGGGGAACACTAATACTAGGGCCGTAGTCAAAGCAGTCATGAGCTTCTAAAAGCTCAACTCACATTCAACCGACCATCTGAACGAGTGTCACACCTCCTTTTTTACTATCGCTTTGAATGGAGCCTATTTACTACATCCCGGGAAGGGATATAATAAAAGAAAGGAGTTTTTTCCAATTTAAGGATAATCGGAACGGGATTTATTTATTTAAATTTCAGAGTCGCCACTTGGAAAAATAATGGTGTCCCAAGTCACCGGTTTAATCTCAAACCGAGGAAAATTTGACTTTGTTACAGTCTGCGAACTAGAAATCCGGATAAGGAATTCTGTTAATCCGGGAGAAGGTGTTAGGCACTCCCGAATTTCGTGGTTCAAGCACGGTCGCTCAACTGTTGTATTTGTTTTTATCTGATTTCTATATATTGTTTATTTTTTTATGTGCATTTATTAATATTCCGCTTTATCATTTTTTATAAGAATTGCAACGTCGTGAAAATATATTTCGGGCCACACCGTACAGTACACCTGTGGCTTTTAATACATTTCGACTTCGTTGATATTTAGATTTGGGTCACATGAATATGCATCCATACTTGAGAAAGTGTATTATAAATCGCGCCTAAAACATCTACGTCTATTGACTTTGGGAAAAATCGTGAAATTCGCTAAACGGTCCTTCCGAATCTAAAATTTTATATAGAAACTTATTTGACGGCCCCACAATTATATTTTTAACGCGGCGAGGCTCATCTCATTTTTATTAAAGGCCAATCCTAAGATGAACTATATTCTCTACTTGTTTTTGTCTCTAGCAATAAAAGGAAAATAATCTGAAGCTATGTTTCATTTTAAATGGTTAGGCTTAATATTTTTAGTGAACCTTGCCCCTACGAATCAGGCTCATGATGAAAACCTAACTCTTATTGTTTATTGACTTATTTCAAATCAGATGTTTAATATATGTAATGGTTTATAAATGATCTGGGCCACGGACTCATATGAAATCAGGCCATATTTGTTCTGGGCCTGGACTAACGCCTAGTGCGGTACCCTGGCCTATTATCACCGGATCGATCAAATCCAGCTTGGGCCTGAGTTCTGGATTGCATGTTGGAATGTCCAGGCCCAATAACCTAAATCAATCCAAATACTAGACCAGATATACAGGCCTAATGGACGACAGAACGATTTGCTTTCTTATTTTTTTTACAGCTTCATACAATATTCAGAAGAACGTGTGATTGAGCCATTCATATTGAATTACTATTTTTCTTCAATTGGAAAACATAAAGACTAAACTATAGAAAACATACTCGGATTGAAAGATACAAATTCATTCGTATTTAAGCTTTTATTTTACATCTACTACTAGATTTTAACACGAGTATTTATAGTTGAATTAGTCTAAGCAATTCACGGCTATTAACAACATTCGAATTCTAACAAACACATGCTTTTACGAATTAAAACTGGCTAATACAAAATTAAGGCTAACAAATACATTTTTTGAGATTTTCGTTACATTCTAATAGTTCGTAACTGTTGAAGATCCATAAAATTTAACTAGAACAAATTTTAACATTTGCTTCCAATTTACTAATCTCTAATCTAATATAGCTGTCCTACTACTAACATACCTCAAATGTAATTATTTCTTCAGTAATTAAATTAAACTACTATAAAATCCAACTGTCCGAGTCCATACAGTCCAATTATACATGTTAATGACTCCTAAATGAATACGAATATACTAATTCTATATTGATAAAAATAGAAATAACAGTAAACTAATAGAATCAGTCAAACAACTTCATTTCTTCAAACTTGTGATTACATCCTCAAGTATTAGAAATGTACCTGGAAGTAGGATGAAAATTGATGAGAGAACTAAGATGAAACAGGGATCAATAACCACAGCAACACAGCAATCAGTAAACACAGCTTCAGCACCCAAATCCAAATCATGTAGAACACGAATCAACAAATAAAATGCCAAATGCAGGAGAATTTCAGCTTGAAATTGAGTCGAAATCAATGGAACAGTAGTACTGTGTTGTAGAATTTTGAGAATTTTTCTAAGGATAAAAACTATGAAACTCAAAATTTGCAGAAATATAGAAGTGTTTTCGGATTACCAGAATTTCCAAAAACTTATTCAATGAAGGCTAAAGTAGCCTATTTATAGATTTGAAAAAGGGAGGGAACTTCAAAATGCTGAAATTATCCCTTAGCCCCTTATTTTTTATAATTAAACCCCTGCCCTTTTATTTAATTGTTTCTTTTCCCCTTGTATTTATGTCGTATTACCCCTTTACCCTAGTCTAGAAGGTTCCTCCCCTAAGCTTTTACACTTTTAACCCTACATCTTTAAGAATATTATTGTTTTACCCTTTTATTCTGTCTAAAATACCCTTCACCCTTCATATATTTACCCATAAACCAAGCTGGATTCCCAAATATACCCCTACCCCCTTAGGATTATTACATCGTACCTATTGACATTCCCCAAATTAACCCTGCCTTTTATCTTATTCACCTTTTAACCCCCGTATTAATCAGATACCCAAAAATCAAAGTCAAAACTCTTAATTAATCCATAAAATTAACCAAATACTCGTTAATTTTAACAGATAAAATCAAATCAGAATCTAAGTAGTCAGTTAATGAGATTCAAGAGAGCATTTAAATAGATGTAGAATCTAATTAACAGAAAACGTAGTTACTAATCAGATTTTAACAATTAAAACCCTAAAAAATCTAAGTATGACAATATGAAACAGCAAAAAACTTACGATTCTTACCAAGACCTATTCAGAGAAGTGAAATCACAGTCATGCAATCAAAAATCAACAAAAGCAAGGGATTTAGATACTTAGCTTTCTTTTTCCTTCTTTTATTTTTCTTTTCTTTCTTTCTTTCTTCTGTTTTTTCTTTTCTTCATTTTTCTTGATTTTCCAGAACCTTTGAAATTCTGGATATCGTTTCTTGGGGTTTTTATTCTCCAGTAGACTTGTTGAATCTCTTTTTGTAGAAAAGATTCTTAAAACATGAGCCTAGGTGTTCTGGGGATGTTCAGAGTGATTTTGGAGCGAAGGTGTTCGCCGGAGTAGGGTTCCGACGACACCTTTTGAAAGATTCGAAGGTTTTTGGGCTTATTCGAAGGAAACTAATTAGATGGTGTGAAAGAGGAGACAAAGAAGGTTGGACGGTGTTAATGGTAGGTTCTGAATCAAAGGTGGTGTTCGCCGAAGTAGTGTTCCGGCGACACGTTTTCAATTATTCGACGGTTTTTAGTGGTTTTTGGAGAAAACTGGTTATGGGGGTGAAAGAGGAGATTGAGACGGTTAAACGGTGTTAATGGCGGCTTCATCAGAACTGTGTGCGTTTCCCACCGGTAGGTTTCCGACGGGTGATTGAGAGAGGAAGAAGGCGGCTAGGGTTGGCTTATGAAGAAAGAGAATGTGAAATAAAGGGGTGTAACATTTGTTTTGTGTATTTAAAACCCTTTAAGGAAATGAGACCGTTGGATCTAATGAACCAACGCTCAGATTCATTTTCCTTCTATACGACACCATCCCATTTAAGTGATGGCCATCATTCCTGGCCGTTTGATCAAAAGACTTCAACGGTCCGGATTTAGCTACACCTAAGCAGGGTCGTTTTAGCTTGGACTGGGCAGACCGGGTGCCATTCCTTTGGGCCTGGGGTACTTATTTGATTTTTTTTAATATGAAGTTGGTATATATCAAAGTTTATACATGAATGTTTAAAATTATCAAATACCAATACATTTTACTCCTGTAGTGAACTCAGCAGTTCAATTAACCCAAATTGGAAAGTATATTTGATTATCAACTAAATTCGATCGGAAATGGCAGTCAAATGGAGGGATGATAGAGATACGGAATTCGCGTGTCTTTATTATCTAATAGAAATGATAGATACACGGAACTCGCGTGTCTCTATTATTTAATAGAGATGATAGAGACACGAAACTCGCATGTCTCTATTATCTAATAGAGATGATAGAGACACGGAACTAGCGTGTTTCTATTATCTAATAGAGATGATAGAGACACGGAACTAGCGTGTTTCTATTATCTAATAGAGATGATAGAGACACGGAACTAGCGTGTTTCTACTATCTAATAGAGGTGATAGAGACACGGAACTAGCGTGTCTCTATTATCTAATAGAGATGATAGAGACACGGAACTCGCGTGTCTCTATTATCTAATAGAGATGATAGAGACACGGAACTCGCGTGTCTCTATTATCTAATAGAGATGATAGAGACACGGAACTCGCGTGTCTCTATTATCCAATAGAGATGATAGAGACACGGAACTCGCGTGTCTATATTATCCAATAGAGATGATAGAGACACGGAACTCGCGTGTCTCTATTTTGATGAGGCTCCGATATTAACAAGGTAAGGGTTGGGCTCGGGTAGATATCTTCTTGGCCTGGGTTGTTTGGATCCGTTTGAGCTTGGACGGCTGAGGGTATTTTGAGCCCAAATTTGCATTATATTTTCTCTTTGTCTATTTTGATTCTTGTATTTTCACCTTCTTTTTGTATTGTATGTATCTTTATTTATATTTTGTATTTCGTCTATTATTTTTAAATTCTAAGAAATTATTTAAAATTAAAAATAAATGCAAAGACCATTTTTGTCATTTTCTTTAATTTTGCTCTAAAACAAATTGCTACCTAATTAATACTAAGAATGAAATAAAATCCTAAATGCATATTTTGTATTTTTAACATGAGTTATTATGCAACTAATCAATACGACAAAAATGCAAAAAATTCCTAAAAATTTGTAAAAATATTTAATTTGAAACTTTTGGAATAATTTACTTAGGGTAAATATCACGTGCTCACAGCTGCCCCTCTTTGCCCGGAAACATGAAGAGTTTTCGTGCAAAGACAAGTGAGTGGTAATGAGGGATTTTTGCCCGTTCACATATTCCGTGTGAAGCATTTTTTAAAGTTTGACTGCATCCTGCTTCAGAGATTGCCTACATATCCTGGGCTAAACAGGAATCAGGTCAGTATAGTTCAGGAATGTTTGGTAGTTGGGACTACCAGGAGCTGTGATCTCATTACTGTTGCTGTTGTTGCTGCTTGCTGATCCCCTTATTACACCGTTGTAAAGATAAAAGAAGCTAGCCTAAGCTATGCTCTATGATTTACAAAATCCTATCTAATGCCTGGCATCTTGTGTTCTTGAATTTCCTTGATCTTGCATCTTGTATCCTTTTCATATAATTTTTGACTGTGTCCATTCTTCAGGTGGACTCCGGCTTACAAGTACTTGAAAAAGTATTCCCTTATTCTTCAGGTGGGCTCCTGCTTGCTATTGCTAACATGTTCCCTTATTCTTCAGGTGGGTGCCTGATTACCGAGATTGAAATGTATTCCCTTGTTCTTCAGGTGGGTGCCTGCTTACAACTTGCTTGAAATATATTCCCTT
>MU670703.1:30560-60617 GCA_026770625.1 Nicotiana glauca
TTCACTGAGGAATGGGCGGATGCTTTAACATAGGCGGATGTGGGACACAGAAAGAATAGATTCAGGTGCTCCTGAGTCAAGAGATTCTTCTCCCTAAGTAGCATTCTTGTAAGTACAGAAGGAATTCTCCTGTCTCTGAAAAGATAAAGCTAAAAGCAATGATGCCCTTCGGACTAAAAAACACAGGAGCAACGTACCAACACCTAGTTAATAAGATGTTCGAACACCAAATAGAAAAATTGATGGAAGTATATATTGACGATATGCTAGTAAAATCCCTGCGTGCAGAGGATCACCTGACCTATTTGTAGGAAACTTTTGACATCCTCAGAAGCTACAACATGAAGCTCAACCCTGAAAAGTGCGCCTTCGGAGTAGGCTCGGGCAAATTTCTGGGCTTCATGGTCTCAAATAGGGGGATCGAAATCAACCCCGACAAATTAAAGGCCATCAAAGAAATTACGGTGGTAAATAATGTAAAAACCATCCAATGATTGAGTAGGCAGATCGCAGCCCTAGGTAGATTCATATTAAGGTCGTCGGACAAAAGCCATAACTTCTTTGCCCTACTCAAAAGATAGAGCAACTTCAAATGGACTCCGGAATGCCAAGACGCCCAGGAAGAGCTGAAACAGTACCTGTCAAGCCCACCCTTGCTACACACACACAAAGAAGATGAAATATTGTATTTGTACCTGGCTGTATCCAAAATAGCAGTAAGCGGTGTACTAGTCCAGGAATATCAAGGCATGCAATTTACTATATATTATGTAAGTCGAACCTTGGGGGATGCCTAAACCCGCTATACCCATCTAGAAAAATTGGCACTCGCACTAATAAGCTCTTCGCATAAGCTAAAGCCTTACTTTCAGTGCCACTGTATCCGCGTCCTATCAACCTATCCCCTCCGAAGCATACTACCCAAACCTGAGCCATTGGCTAGCCAAATGGGATATCGAGCTCGAAGAGTATAACATCGAATATCAACCTCGAACGGCCATCAAATCCCAGATCCTAGAGGATTTCGTGGCCGATTTTTTGCCATCCCTCATCCCCGAGGTGGAGAAGGAACTTTTATTAAAGTCAAGCACATCTTCCGGGGTGTGGACTCTATTCACGGATGGTGCCAAAAACATTAGAGGATCAGGACTCGGTATAGTCCTGAAGCCGTCCATTAGTGGCGTAATCCGACAATCCATATAAACTACGAAGTTAACTAATAACGAAGCCTAGTATGAGGCTATGATTGCAGGTCTAGAGTTGGCCAAGGGCCTGAGGGACGAGTCCATCGAGGCAAAATGCGATTCGCTACTCGTAGTAAGTTAAGTAAATGGAAGCTATGAATCTCGGGAAGACAGAATGCAGAGGTATCTGGACAAAATCCAAGTCACCTTGCGCCGCTTCAAGGAATGGACCTTAGTCCATGTGCAAGAATAGAACAGCAAGGTTGACGCCCTAGCAAACCTAAGATCGTCCGCTGAGGAGGAAGACCTGCTCCCCAGGGATGTGGTCCAAATAATCAAGTCCGTCAGTGGAGGAGGGTCACACGGAGATCAACTCCACCAGCCTGATATGGATTGGAGGAATAAATACATCACCTATCTGAAGGACGGGAAGCTACCCGCCGACCTGAAAGAATCAAGAGCCTTACGAACCAGAGTGGCCCGATTCTCGCTCGATGAAAGCGGGGCCCTGTATAGAAGAACGTTTGACGGCCCCCTAACAGTGTGTCTTGGACCGGGAGACACGAATTACGTGGTCCAAGAGATCTACGAGGGCACTTGCGGAAACCACTCCGGGGTAGGCTCCTTAGTCAGAAAGGTAATCCGAGCAGGTTACTATTGGGATAACATGGAAAGGGACACCAAGGAGTTCGTCCAAAGATGCGACAGGTGTCAAAGATTCTCCCCCATGATCCACCAACCTGGGGAACAATTACATTATGTCCTATCACCATGGCCATTCATGAAATGAGGAATGGATATCATTGGCCCTTTGCCAACCGCACCAGGTAAAGCTAGGTTCATTCTGTTTATGACTGAAGCGCAGGCCTTCGAAAAAATAAGAGAAAAGGAAGTCATCAACTTCATATGGGAACACATCATATGCCGGTTCGGGATCCCGTCCGAAATAACGTGCGACAATGGGAGACAATTTATTGGGACCAAGGTAACTCAGTTCCTGGAGGACAACAAAATCAAAAGGATCCTTTCAACGTCATACCATCTGTGCGCAAATGGCCTGGCTGAATCCATAAATAAAACTATCATCCTGAACCTAAAGAAGAAATTGGAGAGCTCTAAGGGAAAGTGGCGAGAGACTCTACCCGAGATATTATGGGCATATCGAACGACTTCAAAATTAAGTACGGGCGAAACGCCTCTCTCTAGTGTACAATGCTGAAGTATTAATACCTGTAGAGGTTGGAGATCCAAGCGCTAGATTCCGACACACCAGCAAGAAGACGAACCACGAGGCCATGACAACAACCCTCGAACTACTCGATGAAAGGCGGGAGGCCTCACTGGTTCGGATGGCTGCCCAGAAGTAGAAAATCGAAAGATTTTACAACTAGAGACTGAACCTCAGATATTTCAGCATCGGGGACTTGGTCCTGAGGAAGGTTACTCTCAACACCCGAAATCCCAACAAAGGGAAACTAGGCCAGAATTGGGAAGGGCCATATCGTGTCCTCAGAATCATTGGCAAAGGCTCATATAAGCTTGGCACCATGGAAGGCGAGCAACTCGCAATAAATTAGAATGTGTTGATGCTAAAATGATATTACTGTTAAGGCCTCCGATCGTGAAATACCCATGGGAGCCCACAATCGAACATCGTCCTCTCTTCCATAAAACAGACTCTTACCCCGCAATGAATTTTCACTGAAAGGGCTTTTCTGACAAAAGACAACATACCAAGCCAAACAATTTTAAGGAGCCGAGCCCATGAGGATCGGGTCATGGCAACAAAACTATATGTGCTTGCGGCCTATATCTACTCCGAGCAATAAAGAATATATTTTGGCATTATCATCACGGCCTACATCTGCTCCAAAGCAATAAAAGGTAGTTTCTTGGCATTTCATGTTTCAAGAAAATTGTCTCAACATATTCATAGCATAATACTTCTCCATCAAATGAGTCTGACACACTCGGAGACTCAAAATAAGCAATTTTGACAACTCATACAACCCCAGGGCCAGAACTCCGGGCTCACCAAGCCCCCAGAAAATAACTCCGAGCTCACGAGAAGCTGTCTTCAAGCAAACTCGATGACTCAGAGGCTGTTACCAATCGCCACGCACTAGAAAATCTGAAATTATAAGACCCTAACGGGGAGCCTCGGCAAAACCGGATCTATTCTCCATAAACTATCAGACCTCAACAGGCATGGTAAACTGTAAGACCTTAATAGGCATGGCAAACTTTAAGACCTCTACATGCATGAAAAATCCCGCAGTTTAGGCTACATGTCACATTCATAATAATATCTAAAGGGCATACCCTCGATGTGGATGCCTAAAATTGCTTCTCGGGATTAAAAATGACCCCGGCCAAAGGCACACGTCGAAACGGTTGCTACAGCCCAAAAATCGCAACTCGGGGATGCCCGACTGTTGCTAAAAAATCCCCCGAATCTACTTCGGAACGAACCAGTTAAAACACAGGCTTCCATCAACAGTCAAAAAAATGAGTTCCAACCATTTCGGCTCCAAAATAAAAAAAACCATCGATCTACTCGACCTATAGGCTATGAACCTTCCGAGGTGCTCAAAATATCGCTGACTACGACTTGAAATCGAGGTTGTTTTATAGCCGACGACGGGTCATGCAAAATAATCAATAAGACCTTAACGAGAGGAAACAAAGCCTACAAAAAGCCTCCGAGCCTCACATCAAACAGCGTAAGTGCCATTATCGCCGCTAATCAGAGCCTCCGAGCCTCACACCGAAAGGTCTCTACGACCATCAAAGTGAAAATTGACAACTTGAGGATTAAAGAGAGCTCGAATCGTAACCTGATTCGGTGACCGGATCCAAAATAGTTAAACTAAGCAAAGCCTCCGGGCCTCATATCAAAAAGTCTCTACGACCAAACAGAATAAGTGCCATTGTTGCCGGCTAAGCGAGCCTCCAGGTTCTATATCGAAAGGTCCCTACAACCAATAAACATAAGTGCCACTGTTGCCAAATAGGCATGCCTCCGGGCCTTATGCTAAAAGGTCCCGATGGCCTAGCAACGTGGAAGGTCACCATCGTTGGCCAAAACCTCAGATGAAATTGAGGGGTCAATTACAGCCCGAATCGCAACACGAATTAGAGACTAGACGTAGAAAATCGCCAAACGCCCAAGTGCGGGAAATGGAAAACACTATCGCCAATCGGAGCCCCCGAAGGGATCAAAGGCCAATTATAGCTCGAATTGCGACACGATTCAGAGACTGGACTCGAGGATTGTAGCATGCCCGGAGGCACGACACAAAGACCGCTATCTCCAATTCAAACAAGCATAGCCCCAAGATATGTCAAGCCCAAGACGGGCTCCCGACTCGGAGACTAGCTCCAAGAAAGTTCCAAAACACCTGAAAGCATGGCACAAATACCACCATCGCCGATCGAGGGAACCTAGAAGCGCAGAGTTGATTACAGCTCAAGTCGCAGCACGACTCCGAAACCGAACCCCAAAACAAATGAGAAAATAGCAAGAGCGCGAAGGCACGAAACCCCCGCGGCATCTCCTAGCAGGCAACACATCAACCAGCCCGGAATGTGCTACAAAGCTACACTACAGATTTAAAGCTCTATATTCAAAGCTCTCGTCGATAAAGGAAATAAATTCACAAGATTGTTCTCTTCCTACATACGCCAAAATGAAAACTCCATATACAGGCAAGAAAAACAATGGAAAAAACAACATAAACTAAGCCTACAGATCCCTAGGTGGCCCCTTATCAACGGTGTTCCCTCTCTCCGGAGATCCACCCCCACTTCTAACACCGCTTGAGTCGCCTTTAGATACACCCTTAGTGGTTAATCTTCGAGGATCAGGAAAAACACGACTCGCAGCCTGAGGTAAAGCCGGGTCTACCACTCCAAAGGCTTTTTTCACGCAAAAATCTTCAGAGGCAACTTTTCCCCCATGTAAAGATACAAGCGCTTTGGCCTCAGCTCTAATTCGAAGTAGTGCGGCCACCAGCCCGGAACGAAGATCCGTGTTCTTGACACTATCCTCCTTCGCGTCTAGAAGCTGGCACTCAACCAAAGAAACCCTCCTTGCAAGGTTGTCCCTCTCAGAAGTTACCTCATCCACACGACGGCTGAGCTCGAGGATCTCAGCATCCCTAGCCCAGAGCTCTCTTTTTAGCGAAAGCGTCTCCCTCTAAAACTACGCAAGTTGGAGCCCAAAGAGTTAAAAATAATAGACTCCCGTAGAGGCCCAAGAAAATAGCAGGGACGAAGAATGAATAACCTGTTCGATTAAACTGACTTTCTCATGCTCGCGACAGACCACCTCGTCCTGATATTGAGCGAGAGTTTTGCTATAGAGTATTTCGGCCTGAAAGGGCCTAAAAAGGTTAAGGAATCAAAGATCGGAATGGACCGAAACAACAAAACAATAAAGGAGTTTACTTGCGCGCAAACCCTACCTATCTCGCCAAAAATTAAGGGAGGGTTGACACCGGAGCTATCTTTGAGGATGATTGTCGGACCACCAAGTATGTCTCCACCTCCGACCAACGTGCCTGCCTCGTGAGCATCCTTACAAGGTTTACCTCACGCTCCAGGAGGTTGAGTTGATTCCTTCTTCGGGGTATCGATGATAACTAATGAACCAACAGGGTCAGTTTGAATGCCAGGCCCCTGTTCATCATGGGTCCCTGATCGAAGTCTCTTCAAAACATCTATTGAAGATGTCCCAGCTCACAGAAAACTTCGGTCACCTATCGGGTCAAAACCAGTACTCGATACTCTATTCGTTGTCTCATCATTATGATAACAAGCTGCAACGGCATCAAATTTCTGCCCGCAGGCCTCCATCTCCTTGACCCGAGGAATAGCCGGTCCCAGACAACCTTCAGAGGGTGCCGAAGGACTGTTTTCTCCCTCACCTTCAGCACGGGGATTTCCCGCTGCTACTAAAGCCAGAATTGATAAATTGACCTTGGGTTCCTCAACTTTGGCCTTTTCAGTTCCGGCAGGTCGATCAGAGCATCCCTCTGCCTCTTCTTCTCCTCGTCAAGAATTCAGATATCTCCTCCGGTGTGCGACATTTCCTTTGTCAGTGAAACCCCTCCCAGACCTGTATAAGCATGAGGGTTAGAAGCGTGGAAAGGAAAAAGCCGTCAGCAGTAAATTACAATGGGAGGTACAGGTACGACGATAACTCGAAATTCACCATGATCTTTCGCCTCCTACCGGGCTCGAGAAATATACCACCATGCGCGATTGTTGTACGGGCAAGACAAGTATAAACAGCCGACCTAATCCCGAAGATCCGACACTGCCCCAGGATAGACCACCTCAGCTAAAAGGACACAGAAGAATCGACAAAGTTTAAAATACAGGAAGAAACCATCAACGAGAAGCAGAAGCTCCACATCCACTTACGTGTGGTGTTCCACTTCTCGGGAAACGGCATTCTGTCTCGATGATGTAGTTTAAATTCCTCAGTACAAGCAAAAAGTGATCTTGAGGCTCAACGACGTAGCCTGATTAAACCTCCACAAAGGAGGCGAGGGATGTACATCCAGATCAGGTGATTCAAAGTGAAGGGCACCCCCTCTATCATGCCCGAATAATGCCTGATCATATAAACCACGTGCCAGAATGAAGGATGGATCTGGCCCAGGGTTACCTGATAACTTCAACAGAAATCAAGGATCACAGGATCTATCGAGGGTGAAGTGGGTCTCACTGGTCCTAAAGAAAATGGATAGGTATACACGCTCAGAAAACCTGCTCTATAAGTTGTGATATCATCATCCCGAGCAAGTATCTCCACAAGCACAGCATCCCCCAGCCACAATCGACTTTCACTCTCCTTATATCCGTTATGGAGCTGATGAAGCGAGTTACTGGTTCGCGACATCCCAATTTAGAAGAAGGTCTTTCGACCCTAAAGTCCGAGGTCATCGCGAAAGATCCGGGGACACACTCTTCGACTCGGGGAGGTGCCGTCACTTCACCTTGGGAGAAGAATGAAGATGATGAGCCCGACATATCACTAGAAGCTGCTGTAGAAATATTCTCCATCCTTGAAAAAAGTCCAGAAAAGAAAGAAAGCAAGGGAAGTCGTTCTCCCAGGAAGAGAACAAGGAGAAACAGAAAGACGGGCTTCACAAAAAAATTCCAAATGGAATTCGGATGGGAAGAAGCAAGCTTTTATAAAGGCATCGCGGGTACATTAAAGAAAGCCAACTGTCGCAGTTAGCATTAAAGTCCGCAACAGTGATGCCCGAAGCACATCTTTGCAGCCCACAACCATCCTCAGGGACACCTAGGGAATCAAGGATTCAGAATCATTTCTCATCACTTCGTCACGAGAAACGCAGAGACTATTTGTACGTGGTAAAAATCAGAAGACTTGATCTTCGCTATCAAGACAATTTGGGAAGCCTCGAGACCCCGAGGATGGAAGGCTATGATCGAGTTCTCGACCTTCAGGTTCATCGAGGTCTGAATCAAAGGTAGTAGAGCTCGAGGTCAGGGTAAGAGAAGATGACTTCGGAGCGCAAGGCTACACCTGACAGGGCCAGTCTATCTGTAACCTACTGAGATAGCGAGCGATAGGCCGTCTTATTTTTCTACTCGTGTAAATAATATATGTGTATTTTATTAAGTCCCCTCGCCTAAATAAGGGGGACCCACCTCTCCAATAAGGGGGACCCACCTCTCTACTTCTCCAATAAGCAATAATATCTCTCTCTCTCTCTTACTCTCTCTCTCTCTTCTAAATTATCAGTCTTCTTCGACCCTGAGGCCGCCCTAGCATTTTGTTATTCTTTATTTGTTCTTCGTCATTTAGCTCAAGATTGACGGCATAAAGCCTTGTATGCATATACATATCTGTTATCCCCTTCCTGATTACCCTCGATAAGGTTACCTTCGATAGGCCCGAGGTAGGCTCGAGGACTAGCCCCGAGGTAGGCTCGAGGACTAGCCCAGAGGTAGGCTCGAGGCCTGGCCCTGAGGTATTTATTGGCTTATTCCAATCCCAGTGACATCCCTGACTGGTTCGATTATCACTTTGGCTAGCTCAATTTTTACTATTTTACTCCATGTTTAGCACTGATCACCCTTACAAACTAGCCCGGAAATAGATCACGTATTTTTAGAATCCCATTTTACAAATTTAATTGTTGTTACCATTTTTACGGTAAACATTGATCAAATAAGTCATTAATCATCGGCAACGGATACTTGTTCTTAATCGTGACCTTGTTCAACTGCCGATAGTCTATACGCATCCTCATCGATCCATCTTTCTTCTTCACGAACAACACGGGTGCACCCCAGGGCGAGACACTAGGTCTAATGAAGCCCTTATCAAGCAAATCTTGTAACTGCTCCATCAAGTCCTTCACTCCGGCGGGGACATACGGTATGGCAGAATAGAAATGGGCTGAGTGCCCAGAGCAAAATCAATACAAAAATCAATATCCCTGTCGGGTGGCATCCTCGACAAGTTTGCAGGAAATGCCTCTGAAAACTCATAAACAAATGGCATTGAATCCATAAAAGGAACCTCCGCACTAGAATCACGGACATAGGCCAAATAAGCTAGACATTCTTTCTCGACCGTATGTTGAGCCTTCATATAAGAAATAACTCTACTAGTAGAGTGTCCAGGAGTCCTTCTCCACTCTAATCGAGGCAACCTTGGCATGGCTAAGGTCACCGTCTTGGCATGACATCCCAATATAGCATGATAAGATGACAACCAATCCATATCCATGATAAAATCGACATATACCATATCAAGAAGTAAAAGATCTATGCTAGTCTCAAGACTCCTAATAGTAATCACAAACGATCGATAGACACGATCTACATCAATAGAATATCTCACACGCATGGACACATACACAGGAGCACTCAAAGAAAAATGAGGCGCAACCATATATGAAGCAAAATAGGATGACATGTAGGAGTAAGCAGATCCCATATTAAATAGAACTGAAGCATCTCTATGGCAAATTGGAATATTACATGTGATAACGGCATCAGATGACTCGACCTCAGGTCTAGCTAGGAAAGCATAACATCGGGGCTGGGCCCCACCACTTCGAACCACGTCTCTGGGACGTCCTCTAGCTAGCTGGCCTGTACCTCTAATAGCTTGACCTCCACCTTTGGCTACCTGACCCTAGCCTCTAGCTGATTGTGTGGACGGTGGAGCAACCGGTGCCAGAATCATGGCACGAGAACCCTGTTGCTATATGCTACCCTAAGACCTGGGGAAAAATCTAGCAATATGCATCGGATCTCCATAATTATAACAAGCTCTCGCCATCTAGAAAGGAATATCGCTCCCGATCTCCTTGGCCATCTGAAGCCTGATAGAGTAAGTGAGACCATCAATAAATATCCTCACTTCTACCTCTCAGTGGGAAACAAGATAGTGTCATGGCGAGCTAAGTCCACAAATCGAGTCTGGTACTAGGTGATAGTCATACCACCCTGCTGAAGTTGCTTAAACTGCCTACGATACGCCTCTGTAAGGGTAACAAGGATGAACTTCTCTAGAAATAGTTGTAAGAACTGATCTCAGGTAAGTGTAGGTGACCTAGGAGGTCTAGCCAACATATAATCTCTCCACCACCTCTGGGCAGAACCAGTCATCTGAAATGCTGCAAAATTGACCCCATTGGTCTCAACTATACCGATGTTGCGCAACACCTCATGAAAATGGTCTAGAAAATCCTCTAGGTCCTCAGAAGATGCAACACTGAAATGAACAGGAAAGAGCTTGGTAAACATATCCAACTTCAACATAGCCTCAAAATACAAAGAAGGCCTATCATTATCCTGTGCCGCAACAACCGGCTCAACTTCCCCAACTGGCGGGGCTGCTGGAGTCTGATACTTGGGAGCCACCTACTCAGGGGTGTGAGTAGTGAGAGTCTGTTCTCTTCCCGCACCCCGAGAGACGGTTGGTTCCACCTGAAAGGTACCGATCTCCATAAGGCCCACCAAATGGACTAGAGCATCCTGAAGCACTAGAGTGGGTATGAACCCCTCTAGGACCTAAGCTGGTCCGACATGTACAGTATGAGCTGGAACGTCCTCCTCGAAATCCACTTGAGGCTCCACTATTAGTGCTACTGCTCGAGCTCTAGGCTGAGCTCTACCTCAGCCTCAGCCTCAGCCTCAGCCTCGGCTCTGGCATGACCTCGGCCTAGACTCCTACCCCTAGTCCTAGCTACCACAGGGGCTCCGGTTCCTATCCTATGGTAGATGCAGTTCGTGTTCTCGCCATCTGCAAGAGAACAAGAATAAAAGGGTTCAATCATACATGAGAGAATAAAATCGCACGACATAGTAATAAATAAGTGACATTTTTCCTAAACTCTATAGCCTCTGGAAGATAAGTATAAACGTCTCTGTACCGATCTTCCGAAATCTACTAATCTTGCTAGTGACTTGTGAGATATAGGCAACCTAGTGCTTTGATACCAACTTTTTACAACCTGGAATCCCAACATTGGGCTCGTGATGGCGCCTAACATCCACTTGCTAGGCAAGCCTATGCGAGATAGTTAAATAGTCAATTTTTAATAATTTAAACAAGGTGATGATAAATAACGATAGATAGGAACTCAATCCAATACAACACCAACATAAGTCATGCAATAACATTTACTCCAAAATATCTGGAGTCATGAATACACGAGCTACAAGAAGTTCTACAAATATAGTATGAAATAAATACGAATGTATGATTTGAACAGTAAAAAAGGGATGAGGAAGGTGACTCCAAGGTCTACGGGCGCCAAAACATTTACCTCAAGTCTCTGTATGCAATGATATGAGCTGATGCACTTTACGTACCGCTGGGACCAATACCAAAATCTGCACAAGAAGTTCATAAGTATAGTATGAGTACAACTGACCCAATATACTTTGTAAGTGTCGAGCCTAACCTCGATGAGGTAGTGACGAGGCTATGACAGGACACTCACATATAAACCTTTACATATATATATATATATATATATATATATATATATATGTACAACATCAACAAAACAGAGATCAATTGTGCAATTGAGAGGGGCATGCAAAAAGGGGGCAAAATAACTCATCAACCAATGAAGACTAATAAACATACAGTATAAAGATGGCACGGCATCACCTTTCGTGCGTGTACTCTCAACCTTACCATGAAATGATGATATAAGTAGAATAAAATGGCATGGCATCACCCTTCCCGCTTTTACTCTCGATTTTCTCATGCAACAATGAATAATAGATATAGATGGCACAATATCACCCTTCGTGCTTTTACTCTCAATCTCACTATGCATCAATGAATAAATGATATTGACGGCACGACATCACCCTTCGTGCTTTATCTCTCTTCCTCACCATGTATTAATTAATAAATGAGGTATTAAAATGTCACGGCATCACCCTTCGTACTTTACACTCTCCCTTACCATGTAGTAATGAATGTAAAACTTCGGGAGATAAATAATGAAAATGATGCACTTTACGTCAAATATTATTCCAAGATAACAAACCTCAACTTCAAAAATACTCAATCATTACCAATTAATCCATAAATACGGAAGGAACGATCAAATAAGTAATAATCTAATCTAAGCATGGATGTCATACTTAAAGAGGCAATAAATCACAAGGAAACAAGTTCTACCCGCATGCTTTAACCCAATAACAACGCATAAGTACTCGTCACCTCAAATATATGTTGTACCCACACGTAACAAATAGTCAAAAAAGTCCTAATCTCTTAATTAAAGATTAACCACGATACTTACCTCACTCCGCAATCAATTCAAAGCTCTACTGAAGCCTTGCCTTTCGAACGAGCCTCCAAACAAACCAAATCTAGAAATTTATTAACCAAAAGATTCAAAATAAGCTTTAGAAACTACCCATAAATAAAAGAGGTATAATTTAGATCATTATTGAAAAAGTTAACAAAAGTCAATCTCGGGCTTGCTTGGCCAAAACCCGAGGTTCAGACCAAACTCTGATCACCCATCATCCCCAAGCCCGTTTATGCAATTCAATTCGAAATCAAACCTCAACTCGAGGTCTAAATCCCAATTTTTAAAAAATTCTTAATTATACTCAAATCCTTAATTTCTACCATGGAAATCCTAGATTTAAGGTAGAAAAATTATGAAATGTAATAGATAATTAAAGAGAAATAGACTAGACTCACTTACCAATGAATTTAGGAAGAAAAGCTCTTGGGAAAATTTCCTCTAAGGTGTTTATGGTTGAGAATTTAAAAGAATGAGATAAATCCCATTTTTCCTTCTTTTGTCCAGGAGCATATATTGCAATTGTGATCAGGGGTTCGCAACGCGGAATAGGGTTCGCAATTACGAACCCCGTAAATGCAAGAATTGCTTTACAAAAGCGAAGATCCCCCATCTATGCTGCCATCGCAAATGCGAACTTGGACTTCCGCAATTACGACCCTTTGATTGCAAACGCGATCCACTCCCCTCAGTACTACTTCGCAAATACGAACTACTTGTTTCCAAATGCGAACCTGACAGAAGACACATATGTTCGTAAATGCGAACACTGACCTTGCAATTGCGAGGTCAGAGACCTGCATCAGAACCATATTGCAGCAGCTATTTTCCTAAGTCCAAAATCACGTTGAAGCCTGTCCGAAACTCACTCGAGCCTCGGGAATCTAAACCAAACGTGAACATAAGTCCAAAAACATCATACGAACTAGCTCGTACGGCCAAAATACCAAAATAATACCTAGAACTACGAATTAGACACCAAAATGAATGAAGTTTTTAATAAAACTTAAGAACATGCAACTTTTCAACTAGATGTCAGAATCACGTCAAATCAACTCCGTTATGTACCAAAATTTTCAGACAAGTCATAAATACTATAATGAACTTATACCAAGTTCCGGAACCAGAATCTGGACCCGGTAAAAACAAAGTCAAACTATGGTCAAACTCAAAAATTCTTTATACCTTTAAACCTCTAGTTCTGAACAAATGGAGATAATTCAAGCGAGGGACTTCCGAATTTGATTCCGGGCATACGTCCAAGTCGCAAACTAATCCAGGTCTGTTTGCTCAAAACATGATCGAAGTCAACTCAAATAAATTTTTAAAGCATGATTTCACATTTTAATCAATTTTCACATAAAAAACTTTTGAAAAATGACAGGACTATGCACGCAAATCAAGGAAAGCTAAATAGAGCTATTCGAGATTTGAAATATGGAATTAAGGGTTAAAACTTTAAATGACCTATCGGGTCATCATATCAATTTGATAAGGAGCAGGACCTCTTACTCGAAGCGAACTCTATCCTAGATAAGGGAAGAGTTAGAGAAATTTGCCACATTTGATCCACGAGCTCTCTATTGCTTCTTGTTATGATTTTTGGTGTCTTTTTTGAGTTATGAAAACCCCTATTTATAGTTGTGGAATCGAAGAGTTGTGATGAGAACAAACTCTTTCCGACCACTCACATTGAAGCGTGACACGACCATATTTGATTGGCCAAAATATGTCACTTGCACATGAGGCGTAGCTTCATTGGCATTTTAATTTGACTTGGTATGCCTTATCATTTTGACATGTGGAATGATTCTATTTGTTCTTCCATTTGACTTGTCATGTCACGTCATTTGATACATGACACAAAACTGAACCTCTAGGAAGATGACATTTTGGACTTAATGACGTGGTTCACTTGTAGCCCAATTAAATAGGCTAGCATAATAGATTTGGACTTATTTATTTAATCCATATATATTATATCTATATAAATAATTAAATGAAAATAGCCCATAATATTTTGATTGAACTAGAATATCTTGAATTTAAAATATAGTCCAAATTATTTTATGGATTTAAATCCAATAAATTTTGCACGTCTACGATATCAGTCAAAAAAATTCCCAATTTGATATATAATGACCTATACCGACAGTAGTAAATTTGAAACAAGAAATTCACACAAATAAAGAGGAATTAGTACTTATAAAACAAGCTTTGCTCATAATCTTTTTTTTTTTTGGACCCAGGCTTGCTGTACATATCATGCATAGTTCTATGAGCAGTGCAGTTTGGTCCATTATTTAAAATAATCTTGATGTCTCCTCAGGTTATCTTGCTTATTCAAAGCGCATAAAAAAACAGGGAAAAAAACTACTAATTAATATATATATATATATATATATATATATATATATATATAGTCATTCTCCAATATGCTGATGGAGCAGGCTCCAAGAGCTTGCACTTTCTGCTGCCATGAAAGCAACATGTATATGTCAAATGATGAATCATAAATTTTGAGTTATATGTTCTGAAACTTGCGCTTAGAGCATCAGAAAACCAGTGAATAGAGCAATTATTAGTACTTTTCATATAAATTTATTGAGCTATCTTATGTTTTTATCGGACAGGAACCATAATGGGACTATCAATCGATCTTGAATATACAAATAATGATAAATAGTCTTTCCTCTCTGTCCTCTAGGCATGTATCTCGTGCTGCATTGGTGAGAATGTCGATGTAATTCTTCTGACATCTCAAGTCTTGCCTTCGCCACTTTCTTCTCTAACTTATAGCCTGTTTGGTCAAATCAGCTTATTTTGGGAAATATTTTTTTTAAAAGTGATTTTGAAAAAAGTATTTTTGGAGAGAAGCAGTTTGTGTTTGGCTAATCAGTCTGAAAAGCACTTTTAAGAAATAATTTGTGTTTGGCCAAGCTTTTTAGAAAGTATTTTTAAGTATAAAATTACGAATAAAGACATAAATAGATTTACTTAATAATTAATATTATAAGTAAATAAATAATCTAAAAATTTTGCTATTACATGCAATAATTAAAAAATATATTTTATTTAAGTAAAATATAAAAATAAAATTAAAAAGTACTTAATTCTTTTAATATAAGTTAAATATATTAAAATTCCTTCAACAAATATAAAAGCATTCACCCCTAAAGTCACTATATATTAGAAAGTTTTCCTAAAAATAAGAAGAAATATTTATAAATTGATATCCTAAGTATTAGTTTTAAGGGTTATTTTGGTATATACAATATTTAGTTAGGGGTATTTTAGGTAAGACTACTTATGGGATTATACTGGGTTATTGTTGTTGTTGTTGTTGTTGTTGGTATTTTAGGTAAGAAGAAAAATCAAAATTGCTTCTGCTTCTGCTTTTGGAAATAAGCTACTTTTTTCTGTTTCTCTGAAACTGCTTCTGCTTCTTTCCAAAAGCACTTTTTTTTCCTAAATAAGTTTGGCCAAACACCTCAAGTTAGGAAAAAAGTATTTTTGGGAAAAAAAGCACTTCTTGCCTCCTGAGAAGCTTGGCCAAACAGGCTATTAGGCGAGCTGTTGTTGCCTCATGTATCTAAAGTAAAAAAGTAATAATAATTAGAATGGAGAAAGCCAGCATAAAACTAGTGAATAATATGTAATCTGAAACCAGACTATAAGTGAAATGGTTTTGGATTACAAGAATGGCAGTAGCTGAAGCATTACCTTTAGAATTTGAATGTCCTCTCACACACCCACGAATATGTGATTTTTTCCCTATTAGAAATATTCCTACAACATTAAAGAAAATAATTTTTTTTTCCAATTTGTTTTTAATTTTAGGATTTTTGTAGGATTTTAGTAATTGTTTGTATTTTTGTGCATGTTTAATTTTGTTAAATCATGAAAAAATATCCCAAAATATAAAAAATTTCATGCATTGCATATTAGGTTTTGTGCTCATTTTTTAGTATTCATTGGTTAATTAATTGCTTTATTAAAATGAAAATCACACAAAATATTGTTCATTTTTTTATATTTTTAGCTTTTAATATTAGATTAGTAATTGTTTCTGTATTAATTTAGGATTAACTAATTTTATAAATATTATAAATAGATAGTTTGATTTTATAGATTAGATTAATTTAAGATTTAATTTATGACTTGATTAATTTAACTAGGTTTTTTAAATCAAAGAAAAGAAAAGGAAAACAAAGAAAAGGAAAATGGAAAAAAGGCAGCTGGTCTTTGATTTATGGGCCACCCAAAGACCAAAATTGGTGGCCCACTTATGATTTTTACAAAGCCCAATACCCTCATACCCGGTCCAGTCTCTCCCACCTAAATGACGTAGTTAAACCCCAAAACTACGTCATTTCAACTCCTCCATCCCATTAGACGACCAAAACTAATACCTGGCCTCATAATCCACCCCAATCGATTAGACCTAGCTCCCATCCCTCTCAGAGACCACCGCCCCTTCCACCGTTCCTTCGCCGCCCAAAAATCGTCTCACGGCTGCGAACAACCTCCAAAATTCCTCAAATTTCAACCACATAACCTCCATCATCCCCTCATTCATATTTCACCATTAATTTCTCCAAAAACATTGCTCATTTTCACCGAATTAGAGATCTAGGAATAAAAATCCAAACTTTTTCTTTTGTTCGATTTTTTTTTTCCTGATCTGGCCCTCAATTCATGATAAAATCCACTTGAATCCACTACTTTCGACATGAGGAGTCAATCACATGTAGGGATAACCCATTTCCTAGTTGGCCGAATTCCGGGCATTTAACCTTTGAGTGTCCGAATTTCCTTAAGCCTCCCCCTCGTCTCTTTCTTGGCATGTATTGAGGATTGTGACATGAAACACTAGCTGTGGAAGAAAGTACGGTCAGTGTTCATGTTACAATTTCCACCATTGGTAATTGTAGTCCAACTAATTGGTAATTGCAGTTATGTCATTTCCCTATTATTTCTTTCGTTTAATATTTTAGGGCTATTTTGGTATATTAATATTGTATTTATACTTTTGTAATAATACATGCTCTCATTTTTTCAAATGAATTTGGACAATGTAATACATTCTCAAATTAAATTAGTAATAGGACATTAGAATACGTTTTCAAACTAAATTAATAACATAATTTTTTAAGAAATATATCCTAAAAATAATAGGATTACATGACCAAATAATTACTACTTTTTCCTAGCAGTAATTACTTTTTCTATACTAATGGTGATACTAATTGTATAAATATTTGCCATAGTAAATTATAAAAACAAAAAAGTATAATTTAATAACCAACTATTAAATAAATTACTTATCAATTTAAAAACAAAAATGGCAAATAGTTTGGTATGAAAGAAAATATAGAGGCAAACATGACGTTGTATGATTAAAATATTAAGACAAAGAATACAAAAGTTATCGTGTAGTTTTACCATAAAAAAAAGTAGGATATAAATTATTCTTACGTTTCTGCTTTTACATCATTTTGTGTTTTAGTTCATATTTTTAGATATTGTCGATGGTTTTCTCTTTTCGCTTTAAATATTTCATATGAAGTAAATTTTTAATTAACTTTAATTAGACAGCTTAAGAAAGTAATTATACTAATATGATTTCTAAAGGTAATTATGTAGTATTCCTAACGTGTAGTATTATATCCTAAAACTAATAGGATTACAAGACTAATATCTAGAATTCCGGTTAAATCCTTTTATTATAAATTATTATACTTAATATTATAAGGTTATTTTTGTAAACCGATATTGTATTCATACTTTTATAATATTATATATATATATATATATATATATATATATTCTTGCTTTTCCACTTCTCGGTAAATGCTATTCTTTCTATTCGTCACTAATTAGACAACAAACCTATCTTTCTTTGCTGTAATGATTACTAATAAAACTCAAATTATGGTAAATTCAACTTTAGTTCTATATTAGTAGATTTAATCGCTTTTTGTACGGTGGAAGAAACGAATGAATTTAAAGAAAATCATGTAAATTTAGTCGAATTAGAAAAGATATAGAAACATTATCATGTATATGTGTATAAAAATGACTATAATCTATTAATGAAATTACAACTCTGATATTTTATAAGAATTAGAGCTAGATAAAATGCATTTTCATTATCATATTTATTTAAAAACAAAAATTTTAAGGAAAATTTTCTCTTATGTGTGTAGTTTAATTAAGGGTGTTTAACGGGCCGGATTTAACCGTAACCGGACAGGTCCAAGCCGGCTAAAACCGAAACAAGCCCGGAGCAGTACAAGGGGGCTGGGTTGGGCTGGATTAAAGGGGCTGAGGGTTGGTCTATCTACTTAAATTTTACCGGTTAACCGGACCGATCAAACCCGATCAACGATTTTTTACTGTTCAACCAGTTAACCGGCCTGGACCGGCGCAAACTAGTATAACGGCTAGCTAATTTTTTATTTTTTAGTAGTGGGCCTTATTTCTGACCGTTGGCAACGGTCTTCTGCCCTTATAGCCGTTGCCCAACAGCAAATTTTCACAAACAAGCCAATTTTGGATTTTAAAAAAAAAAAACAATTAACACCCCTTTGAAAAACTATAAATACAACCCCCTCCCCCTCTTTATTTCTTCACTCATCTCTCATTTCTTAATCTCAATTCTCATATTCTCTCATTCTTCAATCTTCACCTAAAGTATAATCAATTATTTGGCTTTTTTTTTTTTGGAATTTAATTTATTGTAGTATTTATTATTTGAAGTTTGAACAATTGAACTTCAAAATTGGAACAATTGACGTTTCTTCGTGGTAATATTAGAGTTGTGAAGCCTCATCAAGAGATCAATTTATTGCTGAATTCGGTGCACTCCCTCCAACTTTTTCTCTCCTTTACTATTTTATTTGTATATTTAATTTTTGCTAGTAGTTAAATTTTTACAATATGTTTAATGCTGAAAAAGGAGTTTGAAATAAGGTTACTAATCGAGGAAATAAAAAAAGAGGTAACACTTGTGCTTCAGCATCTTGTAGTAATTTAAATGAGTCTACACATATTCCTGAAACATTACCTGATAATAATTACAGGATTATGAACAATTACAGGAAAATATCAGTATAGAAGATAATGAATTAAAAATGGAAAATGAGATACTACTTACACCTAGTAGTGTTGCAGTTGGTAGCAGGGGTGGTTGTCGTCGTCCTAGTAGTAGACCACTTGTGACCCCGACTACTAATCAGAGAAAAAGAAGTAAGGTTTTAAATTTTTTGACGAAATAGAAGGTACTGATAGAGTTAAATCACTACAAAAAAATAGCATTTAGCGATGGCCGCAGTCCGTCGCTAAATATAGGTTTTCTGTCGCTAAAGTTGTTTAGCGACTGAATTGCGATGGATTCAAGTTCGTCCCTAAAATCCTCGTTGCTAGGCTTATAGCGACGAAAAATACCAAACCATCACAGATTTAGCGACGGAGTAGCAACAACATATTTTTGTAGCAAAGTTTAGCGAGAAAAATATCCGCGCTATATAACTTGTTTCTGTCGCTATTTTGATGCCTTTCGTTGCTGCAATATATGATAAAATTCGTTGTTTGTTCTTATAGCGACAAAATTGTCTGTCGCTAGCCGTGTTATAGCTAATTGTCGTTGCTTTTTGCAACAAAAATCTTTTGTCACCAATTCATCGCAAGATTTAATTTTACGCGATAATTTTAGCTACAAAACGTATCCGTCGCTGATTTATTTGTACTATATTGCTGGTTTTTTAAAAAAAAATTTATTTATTATTTTAAATATACTCTGTTCAAATATATTACATAAACTATTAAATACACTTAATAAAAGGTCACTAATATTAATATAAATTCAACAAAGTCCAAAATATATAGCATAATGCATATAACAGTATCATTAAGTAAAAAAATCTACAAGGACCGACAATAATATCCAAACAAAGTAAGCTAACTATGCTAGGTTGGAGAGTTACGGTCATCATCAAAATCCAATGCATGAACCTCATCAATGTTAGCAGCTTCGATCTCTACCTCGAGGCATATTTCCAGTTGCTCCTTTTCTTGGCCTGCAATGGGCTGCTCCAAAAAAATTAGTAAAATGAAAGAGAAACCTACTTCCTAGACCAAATTGGTTTTATCTCTTGAGCATATCCATGATCTACTATATAAATATTCAGCTAATTCCATAAATTTACTTTTTGCTACTCTTAGGCAATTTGCAAGCTAGATCTTGAATATCCTAGCATCCATACATTTGATATATTTTCTATACTGAAATTAACCCAAATGATATGAGTGAAGTGAAAGTTTCAAGAGTTATTGATGATTATAGAAGCTATCTCCAGCACATTCTTTTGGGATACAGTGTTTCTCCACATGGGATAACACACGATAGCAAATCCCAAGAACACAAAGTATGCATCCATAAGTGAGTTAAATGTAAAATATTATGCTAAGCCTAAACTTTCTAAGGATCCTCCAGAACACAAAGTACAAGCATTACAGCAAAATGAGGAACTCACATGTCATCATCATATGGACAATAACTTGGGCTCAGAACAGAACATTAAGCAAACAAATGCTGCAAAAATAAATTCTTTAATCATTCATCCACCTACTTAGTTTTTTCCCAGATGCCGCATTCCTGTTGAGCGCTATAAATATAGGCCTCTAATCGTTATAACTGGAAAGTCATAGCCAATTGGCAATCAATTGCCTGCTTAGTCAATTTAATAAGGGTCAAACCCCTCTATTTATCAAGGAAATAAGTGTTTCTAACATATATTTCAGAAGCCAATTAATGATGTCAACTATTTCTATTGACATCTTTCTGGCGATTCAAAATCCATTGGTCCTACTATTCAGGCAATTTGGAAGTATAAACAGTCAAATTGTAAGATCATAGCATAAAAGTAAAATCAACCTATAATCCTTCAGACAAGGAAAAATAAATTAGTGTATAGAAAATACAAAAGTAGGACAAAAATCACATTCAGACACATGAATTAATTACAAAAAGAAGTTAGGGTCAGCTATATAATCCTTCATTTTGGATTGGAATATTCAACTCATCATATATAACTTTTAGTCGGAATAAATCAGCTAGACATCAGTATTGACAAAAATAATTCATGGTAGAGCTCTTACCTCAATAGGAACATCTTCAGAGACGTGTCCTTCCAAAGTTGGCATTTTCTGTAGTGATGCTGCTGCAGTTTGCAAGACATATTTTACAACCTCCCTTGGTCGGAATTTTGTGGCTTCCAACTTCATTAGTGATGATAATTCTTCCAGCATCTGAGTCCACGTATATGTAAAAGCATATATATGTAAATGAACCTGTTATGTGAATAGTTTTGTTAAGTTCTGTCTCCTTGGCCTTCTGTACAACTATCTCTTCTCGTAGCTTTGCCATTCTTTCTCTTTTCCTTACCTCTAATTTGATCATTAACATTGCTACTGAGCTTTCATAAATAATTCACCATAAATGTATTGATGATAAAGCTCAAAGAGTTTGATCTTAATAATTAAAAATTAAAGTGAAAATACATATCACAAAATCATGGTTAAACGATAAATATGAAGGAAAAATACATATCTTGTATTTATTAATACCGGCGAACTTGATGACCGTGGCAATGGAATTTGAGAAGGAGGACTTGTAGTATCTCTGTAGATCACGCAAAAGTGAAAGACCCCCTAACATAATTTGAATGGAGGTCGATAACTGAGCCCACTCTTGCCGAGCGGGCCCTTGTGGTTGCGAGCTTCAGCTGCCATAGCTTATCTCCTAGAATTTTTAAATTGACATGAAATCCTGGACCATGTCAGCCCTTACAACACTAGGTTTTAAGTTTACCCTACAGGGATGATAAATTGATTAAAATTACTCTGAATGCATCCAGAATAATGCACTTCATCATAAATAAGATGTGAGACCTAGGATAATGCTAGACCACAAAATGTTGCCGAGATGAAAACGATAATGCTATTAGAACTAGCACATCAATGGCATAAGCTGAAGCAGTTTGGGAAACTTAATACTCGATAGAATAGTCGAGGTGCATGTAAGCTAGACGAACACGACAATCATCGAAAAGAAATTCTTAGAAAGAGACATACAAGAAAAGAAAAGGTAACTATAAAGCAAGAATGTGGACTGAAACACTTATATTATGGTTTAAGACAAGATGAAAGTAAAGAAAGACAATCATCAATAGCGAAGCCCAAAGAAAGGAAATTGAAGGGAATTTGTATCAGAGGATGAAACATTTTAGGCCCTATTATAGCTTAATGTGATATTGTGATGGGGACGTAAGATCTAGGTTTTTTGGTCATGTAGACCATAGATTAATAGTAACTTTTAACACTGATTAGGTCTTATGTTTTACTGAAACCTAAAGTGTATATCGAAGGCAAGAGTTGTCAGTTTAAGTGGGATGCTGCATTAGTGAAATAGAAGCAACCGCCAATGTTCAGCACCACAAAGTGATAAAGAAAAGGAAAAGGAAGGCCTTCTACTATCAAATTAGGCACAATTTTCCTGCAATAGACATGCAGCCAAGGTTGCTGGTATATGACCAGGAGGTCACGGGTTCAAACCCTGAAAATAGCCTCTTGCAGAAATGCAAGGTAAGGCTGCGTACAATAGACCCTCGTGGTCCGGTCCTTCCTTGAACCCCGCGCATAACGGGAGCTTAGTGCACCCGACTGCCCTTTAGACATGCAGTGAAATACTATGTCCCCGACCCAATATTAAAGAAGGTTGTTTAGTTATGAAAATACCATTAGCCTTCAAAACTACCATAAATATACAAGAACAACAATAAGCCCAGTGAAAACAATCAAGGGAAGAGAAACTCAGCAGGTGCCCTTTACAAGGAGGGTGGATTCTAGCAAAGCAGACTTCAAGCACTGAAGGCAAACTGGATAATAGAAGTGGCAGTAAAGACATTTGAAAATAATTTGTATAGTATTTATATGTACATGAAGAGAGTTAAAGAGGTTGAACCTTTTCTCATGACCGACGAGCAAAGTATATTTTCTTAATCTTCCGCAAATGAGACTCTATGCAACAAAACTGGACCAAATACAAAACTGAACCTTTTGTGTTTCAAGATCTTTCATGATTCAATAAACAACATATTTCATTAAAAAATAAAAAATGATAGTTTAGTTGTTCCATAAAAACATTTCAGAAAGCTGAAATGAAAGCTCAAAAGGCAACTGCAAGATTGATAGTTTGTTCACAAGAGAAATCATGCAAGAAACATCTGTTTTAGCAAGATTGAGCCCAGATCTGACTTCAGTTTTAGCAAGATTAAGCTCAGATCTACAAGACAGGAATGAAATTACAAAGAAGCTTACCCTTTCGCCTGAGAATCTTGTGGAGCAGCAACACGCGACTTCGAATTTCAGAATTCTGCAGCAAAAGTCTTGCAATTTTGAAATTTTTTTCTATTTTTCAGACATAAACCCTAGATTCACGCCTAATTTTTTGTATTTGAAGAAAAAAACTCACATTGTTGATGAAAAATGCTCAAGGAAAAGAGGCCTCCAAATTGAGATTATATCATCTTTTTGTTCAAAACCTAACAGCGTTGGAACTAAAAAGGTCTTTAGTGATCTATCCAAAGAATATTCAGATGATGAAATTTAATTTTTGGATTGTCTATTTTCATCCTCCTGACTTAAAAACGGGAGTCTGGAACTCTAAATAGAGAGGAGTGGGCGATTGTGCCCTAATCTTTTAACAAAGCTAACTTTATTTTTAGGACGAAAAATTTTGCTACGGAAATAGCGATAGACCTAATTTCTGTCACTAATAATAACTAATAAAATTTTATTTTAAGGAAACTATATTTTAGCAACGAAACTAGTGACGGACCTAATTTCTGTCGCTAATAGTATTTGATGAAAATTTATTTTAAGAAAACTAGCAACGGAAAATTTTGTCACAATCAACTTTGGAATATCTTGATAAGTAAAATGAATATAGCGACGGATTTCTTGACGTTAAATCCATCGCTATATTTTAATAATTTTTGTCGCCCCATTTTCATCGCTAATTGTAGGTAAAATAAAGGCGCTAATATTTAGCGCTAATATTAGCGACGAAAATTTATTTTTGTCGCAATTCCGTCGCTATATTTGACACAAATCCTCTTTGTAGCTTATGGCGACAAACTACAAAATTCGTCGCTAATTCGTCGTTATTTAGTTACGGAGTATCTCTTGTCGCTAAATTCCATTGCTAAACGCTATTTTTTTTGTAGTGAATGCAAACTTTGTAATGATACTATTAAACATAAGACTGGAGGATAATATGGGGGGACTGAGACACTTAGTAGACATGTGAGAGAGCATCATATAGAATGGGTCTATAATGGAGATGAAAATCAAGCAACTCTAAACCCTACTACTGGAGGACTTATGAAATATAATAAAATGAAGGATCGTGAGGAGTTAGCAAAAATGATTGCTTTGGGTTATCTACCTTTTTCTTTTGCTTCTTTATCATATCTTATTATGTATATTCAAAGGATTTATAATCCTTAATTTAAAGGTATCTCTAGAAATACTTGTAGATATGATATCTTTAGACTTCATGGACAATATCAAACATACATACGTTATTTGTTAAGACACCTTCCTTGTAGAGTTCCTCTAACTTCTGATATTGGCCATGCTATTACTGAAAATGATTATTTGACAATTACATGTCATTGGATAGATGATAATTATTGCATGGAAAAACATATTATCGCTTTTAAATATGATGAAGAACATACTGCTGTGTTTATAAGTACTACTATTTGTAAAGTTGTTGAATTTTATACTCTCAAGCAAAAAATATTTCGTATGTCTTTTGATAATGCTTCTAACAATAATATGCCACAATTTCAATATTAAAACTGCATTTGCAATCACCACTTGCCGAAATTTCTCATGTTAGGTGTGCATGTCATGTTTATAATTTAATTGTTAAAAATGGCCTTGATTTATTTCAACTGAGAATTCTCATGTTAGAAGAGCAGTTGGTGTTATTCAAGGAAATAATAGACAATCTAGATTTAGGGAATTTAAGAATAAGTGTACAGAGTATAACCTTAAACCCAGATTCATGCCAGACAAAATTATTACTAGATGGAATTATACATATATATTTTTAAAATATTGCTACAAGTATAGATTTCCAATAATTGAAGTTGCTAATGCGCATTGTACTGATCCATACCTTATGTTAACAACTACTACTTGTGAGGTCATTGATGATGCTGTTAAATTTTTACATAAATTTTATACAGCTACTGTTGAGTTTTCTGGAGCATATTACCCTAATATTACTATGACTTTAGTACATATAGCTGAAATATCTTTTTTACTCTTTGAATTTAAGTAGAAAGAAAAATATAGGGATGTTGTTGAACAAATGCAAGCAGAATTCAAAAAATATTTCTTTCCAATTCCTTCGATTTACTTAATTGGTGCTGTTTTAAATTCTTCTATTAAGATGTTTGATTGTCACCAATTAATGAATGCTTTATATACTTATATGGAGATTGGACCAACTGAAATCCCAGCTATATATATGCTTGTATGAACAAGCTAAATGATTCTTTACAACAATTATATAATTATTATGCAAATGTAATTGATGATGCTGCTCTTAATGTAGGTAATGTTAATCCCACTATGCACTGTACCACTTCTACTACTGTGGATGATGATGAAGGCCTTGATAGTTTTAATATTTTTTCTGCATTTTCTAACACTTAAATCAGTAGTAGGAACATTGATGAACTTCAATTCTACTTGCAGAAGCAAAAAGAGCCTAGCACAAAGGAATTTGCACCGTTGGGATGGTGGCATGAGAATGAAAAGTAATTTCCTGTTCTTTCCGCTATGGCTCGGGACGTGCTGAATGTGACAATTTCAACTGTTACATCAGAGAGTGTATTTAGCCAAGCAAGACAACAACTTGGAGACACCGGTCACTCATTGGGAAGCAATGCTTTGGAAGCTTTAGTATGTTTCAGAGATTAGATTAGATCAGAACGAAGAAATCAAGGACGTGAAGATGTTGATAGCATAGAAGACGAGGAACTTGGAGATATATTAATATATGGTAACTCATCCAAATTTAACACTCCAGAAAAAGGCCACTCAGTTCATATTGATTATGACGAACTTACTAAGGGAATGCAAAACCTTTAAATTTACTCTTTTTTGGTTAATTTACTTGTTGTTAAATGTAAATCTTTCAATTTGTAAGTTTGAATTTTGAAATAAATGTAGCACTTGCAATTTATAAGTGCAATTTTTTCCCATCTTTATTGTATTCTTTATATTTTTACTTTATATTAATATAAGTTACAATAGTTATACAAAATATTAAAAAAAAAACTAAAAATTACACTAACCATGCTCGGCCCGGCCCCTTGTATCCATAACCCTTACGGTTCATTTCTTACTCTGATGAATTCGAACCCGTTAAATCCGGTAAGGCCCAACCCATAATCGGCCCGAACCCCAACCCGTACGGTTATTAATTTTTTCTACCCAACCCGGCCCGGCCCGGTCCGGTCCGACCCACCCGTTAGACACCCTTAAGTTTAATACATGAATCTGTTAATCTAATTATATATTAGATATATACATCATACGTGTACGTAGGTACTTGAGAAAGTTTTTTCCATTCTAATTACAGAAATTAACATGAAATGAAAATTAAGAAACTAAAAACAAAGAGAAAAAAGAAAAAGAAAAAGAAATATGAGGCAAGTCTGCCCATTAAATTCATCTCCGCTATCTATTTTACGTTTCAATTTTTATTTCCTTTTACTGTTCTTTCTCTTTCTTTTTAGATTCCTTAATATCCCTCTCAATTCCCCATCCCTTAATTCATGGATATACTTTTATAGGATTTCTTTTGTCCTGCTTGATGCTTCAAGGCGACATTGTGTAGTAGCACATACTGCAGGTCCATGCAAATGATCATCCTCTTGATCATCCAAGAACATGTGCCATCGAATCCTCAAATCAAAATATTTTCAGATTATGAAGGTCATGTCTCCCTATAAAAGTGGTTTTAAAAATTGTACTCCAATGTACTCCTAACCCAAGAATGACTGGAATCTCACCAGCATATCTGTTAGTGAACAAAAACTCTTACCAGAATTATATCACATTATAGTGAGACAGAACACAAACAACACCATAAGTTTTCTTTCTATGCACCCATATATGTGGCTCTGTCCCATGTGTTAATTACTCTATTAGCGCAGTATTTTGTACTAGTCTAGTCAGTTTAGTGAGCTTGTAGTTACTACTTGCTCCCTTTGTTATTTTGTGTGGTGTTTTTTCTCCGTTTCATTTTTAGACTTTAGTAGGTATAGAGACTGTGGTTTATAATGGCAGAGTAGGGTCATGTCCTCAGGGAACTCGGATAGTAGGGAGGGGAGTAGGGCAAGGGTCGGGGGTTGGACGGGGCCCAAAGGAGGTAAAGGGAACAAGGTAGCCTGTAGGTTGAGAATTGGATCGTGGAATATAGGGACGTTGACGGGTAAGTCTATAGAGCTAGCGAAGATTCTTTAGAAGAGGAGGGTCCATATAACGTGTGTGCAGGAGACTAGGTGGGTAGGATCGAAGGGGAGGAATATAGACGGGTATAAATTCTAGTTCTCCGGAGTCGTGAAGGGCAAGAACGGAGTGGGCATTTTGGTGGACAGGGAGCTCAGAGAGTCAGTGGTATAGGTAAGATGGGTGAATGACATATTGATGGCAATTAAGGTAATAGTTGGAGGGAGCACTCTGAATGTCATTAGCGCAAACGGGCTTGGACAAGGAGATAAAAAGGCGCTTCTGGGAGGCGCTGGATGAGGTGGTGCGGTGTATTCCACCGACAGAGAAGCTATACATAGGAGGGGATTTTAATGGTCATATTGGGTCGTCTGCTGGTGGCTATGCTAAGGTACACGGGGGCTTCGGCTTTAGTGATAGGAATGGGGGTGGTACCTCACTGTTGGATTTCGCTAGAGCTTTTGAGTTGGTGATCGTGAACTCTATGTTTCCGAAAAGGAAGGAACATTTGGTTACTTTCCGGAGCATGGTGGCTAAGACTCAAATTGACTATCTCCTCCTCAGGAGATGTGATAGGGAGTTATGCAAGGATTGCAAGGTGATTCTGAGTGAGAACCTCACAACTCAACATAGGCTCCTAGTGATGGATGTCGGTATTTTGATGAAGAGGAAGAAAAGGTTTGTACGGGGTCCGTCGAGAATCAGGTGAGGAGCTTTGTCTAAGGATAATGCGCAAGAGTTGGAGGAGCGGCTGACAACTATGGGTGCCTGGAAGAGTGGTAGGGACGCTAGTGCTATGTGTACGGCGACAGAGGACTGTATAAGGGAGGCGACAAGAGAGGTGTTGGGAGTTTCGAAAGGCTACTATGGCGGGCACCAAGGCGACTGGTGGTGGAATGACGTGGTCCAAGGTAAAGTAGAAGCCAAGAAAGCGGCGTACATTAAGTTAGTAGAGAGCATCGACGAGGATCAAAGGAGAGCGAACAGAGAAAGATATAAGGAGGCTAGGAAGGAGGAGAAAGTAGCGGTCACAGAAGTTAAGACTGCTGCTTTTGGTCGGCTTTATGAGGAACTGAGGGTCAAAGGTGGGGATAAGAAGTTATTTCGGTTGGCCAAAGCGAGAGAGGAGAAGGCTCGCGATCTGGATCAAGTGAGGTGTATCAAAGACGAGAATGGTCGAGTATTGATGAAAGAGGCCCAGATTAGGCAAAGATACTAGTCGTACTTTCATAAACTTATGAATGAAGAGGGGGATGGAAATATCATGTTAGGGCAATGGGGGCACTCCGAGAATCAGCGAGACTTTAGTTATTTTGGCGCATTAAGGTTGAGGAGGTCGTGGGTGTGATGGGTATGACGAGTCAGGGCAAAGCGATCAGACCTGACGAGATTCCAGTAGAGTTTTGTAGATATACGGGTAGGGTAGGCTTGGAGTGGTTGAATGGGATGTTTAATATTATCTTTAAGAAAAAGAGGATGTCTGATGAGTGGCAGTGCAATACAGTACAATGGTTCCGGTGTACAAGAAAAAACCAGATATCCAGAATTGTAACAACTATAGGGGTATCAAGTTACTAAGTCATACCATGAAAGTCTGGGAGAGTGTGGTGGAAATGAGGATAAGGAGGGCGGTGTCTAAATCAGAAAATTAGTTCGGGTTCATGCCGGGCCATTCTACTATGGAAGCTATCCACCTTATCAGGAGGTTGGTGGAACTATACAGGGATAGGAAGAGGAATTTGCATATGGTGTTTATTGACCTAGAGAAGGTATATGACAAGGTCCCTAGGGACGTCCTTTGGAACTGTCTGGAGGTGAAAGGTGTGTCGGTGGCTTACATTAGGGCGATGAAGGACATGTATGATGGAGCTATGACTCGGGTTAGGACTGTGAGAGGTTACTCAAAGCCTTTTCCGGTAGCTATGGGATTACACCAAGGATCTGCGCTCAGCCCGTTCTTATTTGCTCTGGCGATGGACACACTGACACACCATATCCAAGGAGAGGTGACATGGTATATGTTGTTCGCTGATGATATAGTTCTGATTGATGAGATACTAGGCGGCGTTAATAGGATATTGGAGGTATGGAGGTAGACTCTAGAGTCTAAAGGTTTCAAGTTGAGTAGGACTAAGACAGAATATGTGAAATGTAAGTTCAGCAACGTGGGGGGGGAAGCGGATGTGGAAGTTAGACTTGACTTACAGGTCATCCTCAGGAGAGAATGTTTTAACTACTTAGGGTCAATTATCCAGGGAGATGGGGACATCGATGGGGATGTTACGCACCGTATAGGAATGGGGTGGATGAAATGGAGTTAGCGCCTGAAGTCCTGTGTAACAAGAATGTGCCACCGAAACTCAAAGGTAAGTTCTATAAAGCAGTGGTTAGACCGGCCATGTTGTATGGAGTTGAGTGTTGGCCAGTCAAGAATTCACATATCC
>MU670703.1:60915-71687 GCA_026770625.1 Nicotiana glauca
GGAGCAGATGTGGAAGTTAGGCTTGACTCACAGGTCATCCTCAAGAGAGAAAGTTTTAATTACTTAGGGTCAATTATCCAGGGAGATAGAGAGATCGATGGGGATGTTACACACCGTATAGGAGTAAGGTGGATGAAATGGAGGTTAGCGTTTGGAGTCCTGTGTGACAAGAATGTTCGACCGAAACTCAAAGGAAAGTTCTATAAAACGGTGGTTAGACCGCCATGTTGTGTGGAGCTGAGTGTTTGCCACTCAAGAATTCACATATCCAGAAGTTGAAAGTAACATAAATGAGAATGTTGAGATGGATGTGTGGGCACACTAGGCTTGATAAGATTCAGAATGAGGATATTCGGGGGAGGGTGGGCGTGGCTCCTGTGGACGACAAGATCTGGGAAGAGCGGCTTAGATGGTTAGGACACGTGTGGAGGAGAAGCCTAGATGCACCGGTTAGGAGGTGTGAGTGGTTGACTTTGGCTGGTACGAGAAGAGGCAGAGGGCAGCCTAGGAAGTATTGAAGCTAGGTGATCAGGCAGGACATGGCATGACTTCAGATTTCCGAGGACATGGATCTTGATAGGAACATGTGGAGGTCGAGCATTAGGGTGGTAGGGTAGGGGGTAGTCGAGAGTTCTTCCCTCTTTGTACCGGGCAGTCTATTAGAGTTTCGTTAGTTTTGTTAGCGATTTTTGTTGTATTCACATTGGTGTTTTGCATAGTTTTGTGTTATTGTCCTTTCACTTATTTGTTGTGGTTATTTTCTTTCTGGTATCTTTTATTGTTACATGTCTTTTCTCTTATTTCTCTTCTGATATTATTGCCTTTCCTGTTGAGCCGAGAGTCTCTCGGAAATAGCCTCTCTGTCCTTTTCGGGGTAGGGATAAGACCTGCGTATATTCTACTTTCCCCAGACCCCACAAGTGGGATTTTACTGAGTATGTTGTTGTTGTTGTTGCTGCACCCATATATGTGGCATCTGGTCCCAAGTAATAAAATAAACTCGTGTCCTCATGGATGGATTAGCAAAAATCATCATCATATATAGTTTTACCTTTGAAATATGGGAGATATATAATCCCTCCTGATTTTATAAACAGATCTTTCAAACTTTTTTTTTTTTTTGCTCGATCCAAGATGAAGTAGTTACTTTTTGTATTTTTATTCGAGCAACTTTATGGTTCTGAATAACATGGAGGGAAATATGAATGGTAGCATATCTCCATTGTTGGTATATTTATAAGTCTGGTGCCGGAGACTTTAGGGATTCTTTTTTCCTACCATAAATAAGGAATATGAAAGATTGCAATAATTATTCTCTCAATTGTTTGTTTCATTAATGGGTAAATAATGATCAGGTAACTGCTACAAGTATCAATATCTTTATGTTGGTATGCGTTTTTTTATGCATGTGGGTAAAGATTAATTTCTATTGAATTCTATTATAACCTCATGATGAATATGTCCATTGTGGGAGGCGACTTTTGGTTGGAGGTAATTAAGAGATTAGGGGACGTGACTTTTGAATTCTTAATTATAGCACATAATAATAAATGTGAATATAAGCAGAAAAAGTAGGGGAAAACTCAAAAATTTGAAAAAATAGATAAATATGATTTTTGGTCTAAGAGAGATGACTTTCGTCGTTTAATATTTAGGGAGGAACATTAAATACAAAAAATAAATAAAACAATAATATAAAAAAATAGATATTAGGAGTGTAATCCATTGATGCGATTATCAATTAATTATATGTGATTGTTTGTTGCCAGGCAATATTAATTTCATGTTACTTATGAAAATATTAAATATTTTTTTAGCTAATTTGTGGTAAGTATTACTTTTTAGTTACCTCTATGAAGCGGATTATTTTTCTAATATGGGGCGTTCTCTCGCTTAAATTTTACAGCAAGGTCACCTAGTACTTTTACTCTTATAAATGAGTTAGATAGCGTAGTATCCTTAATCTCAAATATATCTAAAAAAAGAACATAACCAAGTAAATTTGCATATCTCTTGAACTTAGTTTATAAGTCATTGTATTGGGAAAAAATTGAGTTTATATATATTCAATTCATTAAAAAGTGAAATGTCATGATACGAAGGTTGGTCAAAGAGTGATGATTAGCAAAGAGGCACGAGTTACAACGGATACGAGTAGAAACACAAGCAAAGGCACAGGCAGATATTCAAAAAGCTCGACGCTCATACCTATTTATATTCAAAATTGGGAAGAATGAATCTGACATCATAAGAGAGTACATATACAGTATTTAATAAGTATTAAATACCAGAAATGTTTGAGAATCTACATTAAATTACAATGATTGTGTAACGCAGCATCTATGCCTTTAATTATCTATAATGGTGTTATTATGACAAAGGCAAAACGTATATCTTAAAGATAGCTATAAAAAGGAGAAGTCTGGTCATTTGTAAGGACATGAAACACTATTGGAATATACAAATTTATTTTTGCTTTCTCATATTCATTTCATTATTAGCAAAATCAATTGTTCATTTATTTGATTATCAGTAACCCGGGTTCTTCTAAAATAAAGCTTTGACTGAAATTTTATTTTTTGGTTAAAAAAATTGGTTCCGCTACCGGAAATCTGATAATCTATTCTTTCTTAATCTAACATATTTTGTTACATCAATAACCATGTCAAATGTTAACGACAACACCCAAGGAAACGAAGGAAACCATCAACTCCAAGGGGATCCATAAGATGAACGTACTCCGATCCCTTCTCCACAAAGCTCGCCTCGGCGGTCTCGAGAAGGAACTCCTGATGGATCTCACTCAAATGCAAATGCTCAATTTGAGAACGATGAAGTCATCAATGAAGCTTTGCAAAAGCTGATCACTCAACAGGTCAATAAAGCTCTTGAGGCCTTTGCCAGCCAGTTACCTGTTGCACCATCAACACCAATTCCAAATAACAATACTTTGGAGAACCCTCATTTCGGGCATGCTAATTCAGGCAATGGCGGAATCCCCAGCAAGTCACGAGATAGAGAACCAGGTAACTTAGTCAATTCCAATTTACAAAATTTAGTTCTAACACATCAGAAACAGCTCAAGGAGCAAAGTGACCACATAGAGCAAATAACTGTAGTACCGCCTGTAATCAAAGGAATAGATATGAAAAAATATTCACAGCAACCTTGGTTTAATGACCTGACTGGTCGTTTTGTATTTTAAAATCCCGTTCCCTTAAATAAAACTTTCCGCACTTACTTTAACTAATTTATGACTTGAGGGGACTGGTGGTTCGGAAGTTGGAAGAGTTTTGAGTAAGAATAAGTCCAACTGCTTCTTTAAGTTTCTCTAAAAAGGCCAAGTTTGACTTCGGTCAACTTTCTTGGGAAACAGACCTAGATTTGTGGTTTGACGATCTCAGAGGGTCCGTGGGAAAATATGGGACCTGGGCGTATGCCCGAAATTGAATTCTGAGGTCCCTAGCCGGAGTAATGAATTTTTATGTGAAATTGTTAAATTAAAGTTTCAAAGATTTAAATAAACTAAGAAATCATTGTTTTCCTAGGTATCGGGCTCGGATTTCAATTTCGAAACTTGGTACAAGTTCGAAATATTAGTTAAGACTTACCCAAAAAATTTGTTGTCAATCTAAGTAGTTTAAGGGTATTTTGACCCGTTAGAAGAAAATTAAGAACTTGGAGTTCAATAGATTGATTTATTTGGTTTTAGGATGTGATTCCTAGATTTAATGTTGCTTTGAGTGATCCGAGGGTTCGAGTAGGTCTACCTCGTGATTTTAGACTTGTCGGTATGTTCGGACGGGGCACGGGAGCCCCGAATGTCGAACGAGCGAGGCTCGAGTGAAGTTGAAACTTGGAAAAGGACTGAAGTTTGCTGCTTCTGTCATAACCGCATTTGCGGTTCTTGGATCGCAGAAGCGGTACCGCAGATTTGGCCTCCTCATTGCGAAAGCGGAAGGGACCAGGTCTAGGGAAAATCGCAAAAGCGGCCCAGAGACTACAGAAGCGGTCCCGCTTAAGCGGACTCCAGACCGCAGAAGCGGTCCACCTTCCCCAGGCCCAGTACCGCAGAAGCGGACTCGCAGAAGCGAGAACCTGACCGCAGAAGCGGTCCAGGCTTCCTTGTTCGTTTCCGCAAAATCGACCCTTTACTGCAGAAGCGGAAATCCTACTGCAGAAGCGGAAATAACTGGACAGAAGGGTTCATTTAATTCGAACCCAAAGCCATTTTTATCACTTCTCATTCCACACTTGGGCGATTTTGGTGGTTCCAAAGAGAGGGTTTCAACATATTATTGCAAGGTAAGCAATCTTCCTCCATTATGAGTTAAATTACATGAACATTAGGTAGATTAAGCATTAAAATTTGGTGAAAAATCAAGGGTTAGACCTAGGATTTTAGCAAAATTAAGGTTTAAGCATGGAATTTGTTAAGTAATGAACTAGAAATTATATATTTGTGATCCTTAGGTGATAGAGAACAACTTCCTTCGAAAAATCTCGAAATCCGGGCACGTGGGCCCGGGGTCGAAATTTAGGAAACTTGTGGGAAAGGTTGGAAAAACACTTAAATAGTTAGAATTCAACCTTGTAAGCCTTTGTTGACTAGTTCTTGCTTTATTTTAATTAGTTTGTGCTCGTTCGGCTGTGAATCGAGGGTTTGGGCTTGTTCTTGATATTGGAAGTGCACTCTGGAGCGAGGTGAGTCTTCTTTATAACCTTGTAAGAGAGAATTGTCCCCATAGGATTAATGAATGAATAATTATTGCTAAATGCGGGGGCTACGTACGCACCAAGTGACGAGATTCCGTGCGTAACTACTACTATATTGATTATCCGGGTAGTTTAGGACTCACACCATGCTTTATTTATGAGAATCTCCATATTATTTGTCTAATAAGATCAATTAGGATGTGTTAGAGACTTGAAAGAAAATAAAAGCAACTTGGACACTTGTTGAATATTGTATGGTATACTTGACTCTAAATGCGCCTTTGTGCGTATTCTTGATATTGGCTGATATTTGTGGATCGGGCCGATCGCCTTGGTATGAATAGATGCATCTATAGTCGCACCGTCGACCCTCGACAAGTGCACAGTTTCCTTTTGTTAGTTCGGGCCATCGCCTCAATACTATGTGTGCATGTTTAATTGTAGGGAAGCTTATACCTGCTTGTATTGCTATTGTCCCAAAATGATAAATTATAAACCTAATGCAGTGAAGTACTTGACTTATACCACTTGCCATAAACTGTTGGTACTTGTAATTTCCATGATTTGAACACATTATACTTATATATATAATATTTGACCTTAGTAAGTATCGAGTCGACTTCTCGTCTCTACTTCTTCGAGATTAGACGGGATACTTACTGGGTACATGTTGTTTATGTACTCATGCTATGCTTCTGTACTTAAATGTACAGGGTTTGAGGCAGGTGGATCTGGACATCATTCTGGTGCATACCAGTGAGCATATCTGGAAATTCTATGGTGAGCTGCTTCTCCTTCATGCCGATTCGCAGCCGAAGAAGTCTTTCTCTATATTTTGTTTCTGTCTATCCTAATTCAGACAGTAGGATAGTGTATTATTCTTTTGTGTATATTCTACTAGTCGCTCACAGCTTGTGACACCGGGTTCTGGCACACACAGTAGTAGACATTTATTTTGGGCGGTATTGTCATTTTGACACATTATGATCTTTACTGGTCTTACCTTTGTTTCGAAAACTTATTATAATTGTCTTTGGTTAAAGAAAAATGAGAATTTAGTTACATTTCTGCATTGGCTGGCCTGGCAATGGTGTCGGGCGCCATCATGATCTATTATGGAAAATGGGTCGTGACAACATGGTATCAGAGCATTAGGTTCACGTAGGTCTCACAAGTTATGGGCAAACCTAATAGAGTCTTGTAGATCGGTACGGAGACGTCTGTATTTATCTTCGAAAGGCTATAGGGTATTAGGAAAGACTACTCTTTATTCATTTCCATCGTGCAATTATCAGTGTACTAAATTTTCCTCTTCTATTCTCTCACAGATGGTGAGGACCCGTACCGCCAACGTTCTACACCCGGGAGGAGCTGCTCCCCCCGTTGCCAGAGGTCGAGGTAGAGGCCGGGGGAGGGCACCGACCCGTGGTAGGGGACGAGGGCATCCCAGAGCTGTTCCAGTTGCATCACCAGCAGACCCTACAAGGGATCCCATTATTGAGGAGCAATGCGAGGTTCCCACAGCTGTGCCTACTCTGGTGGATTTCATGACAGCACCGGGAATTCAGGAGGTCATGGGCCGCATGCTTCAGTTCATGGACAATATGAATCAGGCTGGTTTATTTCTAGCGGACCCAGCTGCTTCACAGGCGGGAGGGGGAGCCTAGACCCTTACTGCCCAGGCTCCAGGACATGCAGCTGCAGTATATCAGACTCCGGGTACACTACCCGCGGATGGGGTTCAGCAAGTTACTGCAGTGGCACCCCAGCCCAGGCCAGCTGTGGATTGCTATCCGCAGAAGTTACTAGACAGATGGACTAGACTTCACCCTCCAGTCTTTGGGGGTGAGCGTCATGAGGATGCTCAGGACTTCATCGATAGGTGCAGGGACAAACTGCATGCCATGAGGATATTGGAGTCGCATGGAGTCGACTTCACTACTTTTCAGCTTGAGGGCAGGTCCCGTAGATGGTGGTAGTCCTATGTTCTTGGTAGGCCCGCCAGTTCTCCTACCATCACTTGGGGTCAGTTCGTAAAGTTGTTCCTGGACAGGTATATTCCGCCCTCTGAGAGGGAAGAGCTGCGGTATCAGTTTGAGCACCTTGAGCAGGGTTAGATTTCTGTGACTGACTATGATGCAAGATTTTCTGAGTTATCCCGCCATGCACTTATGATACTCCCTACAGATGTAGAGAGAGTGCGGAGGTTTGTTGCCGGCTTGCAGCCCAGTATTCGATCGGGTATGGCTCGAGAGGTGGAGATGGGTACAGAGTATCAGCTTGTGGTCGAGATTGCTCGCCGGATTGAGAGGTATCGCCAGAGGGGTAGAGAGCAGATACAACAAGACAAGAGAGCCAGATTCTTTGGAGAGTTCAGAGGTGCCCCTGCTAGGGGCAAAGGTCAGTATGGGAGGGGTCAACCCAGTAGGCCCCCATTTTCAGCACCACCACCTCCCGCCCGGGGTGCTCCAGCACGCCCCTATTTTAGTGCCATGACAGAGAGTTCCTACCGCCCGCCAGCTATTCAGGGTTCCTCCAGCGGGTATTCAGGTCCTCAGGGTTCTTCTGGTTCCTACTTTAGTGCTATGCCGGAGAGTTCATATCATCCACCGGCTATCCAGGCTCCTCCCACAGGATCTACGAGTCATAAATGGCAGTCATCAGGGTAGCAGGTTGCCGCACCACAATGTTTTGAGTGCGGTGACACAGGACACATGAGGAGATCCTGCCCCAGGCTTAGGGGCAAGGCAGTACAGCGGGGGCAGCAGCCCACGACTCCAGCACCAGTGGCCCAGCCACCTAGAGGTGGAAGGCAGAGTGGCAGAGGCCGATCCAGAGGCGGAGGCCAGATAGGGAGAGGTCAGCCAGCTACTCCTAAGATAGGTAGAGGCTAGACAGCCGGTGCTCCAGCCAGATTCTATGCTCTTCCAGCTAGGCCGGATGCATTGGCCTCAGATGCCGTCATCACAGGTACTATCTCCATCAGCGGTATAGATGCGCCGGTATTATTTGATCCAGGATCCACTTATTCTTATGTATCATCTATGTTTGCTCATTTCCTTGCTATTTTTCCTGAGTCTTTGGGTGTTCCTGTTCATGTATCCACTCCTATGGGCGATTATGTGGTTGTGAACTGAGTCTACCAGTCTTATGTGGTTACTTTCTATGGCTTTGAGACTAGAGCAGATCTTCTGTTGCTCGATATGATCAATTTTGAGGTTATCCTGGGCATGGATTGGTTATCTCCATATCACGCTATTCTAGATTGCCATGCCAAGGCTGTTTCTCTAGCGATGCCAGGGTTGCCGAGATTGGAGTGGAAGGGCTCCACAGTTGATATGCCTAGTAGGGTCATTTCTTTCCTGAAGGCTCAGCATATGGTGGAGAAGGGGTGCTTGGCTCATCTAGCTTATGTGCGAGACACCACCGCAGAGTCTCCAACGATTGATTCAGTTCCAGTAGTCCGAGAGTTCGCCGATGTTTTTCCTTCTGATCTTCCTGGCGTGCCTCCAGATCGTGATATTGATTTCTGTATTGATTTGGCTCCAGGCACTCAGCCTATATCTATTCCACCGTACCGTATGGCTCCTAGGGAGCTGAAGGAGCTGAATGAGCAGTTTGAGGTGTTGTTAGCAAAGGGGTTTGTTAGGCCCAGTGTATCGCCTTGGGGTGCACCAGTGCTGTTTGTAAAGAAGAAGGATGGGACTAAGCGGATGTGCATTGATTACCGCCAGTTGAACAAAGTCACCATCAAGAACAAGTATCCATTGCCCCGTATTGATGATTTGTTTGAATAGCTACAGGGTGCTAGGGTGTTCTCTAAGATTGACCTGAGGTCAGGGTATCATCAGCTAAAGATTTAGGATTCAGATGTTCCGAAGACCGCATTCAGGACTAGATATGGCCACTATGAGTTCCTGGTGATGTCATTTGGCTTGACTAATGCTCCAGCGTCATTTATGGACTTGATTAACAGGGTGTTCAGACCTTATATTGACTCATTTGTTATCGTCTTCATTGACGACATCTTGATATACTTGCGTAGCCTGGGGGAGTATGAGCAGCGTTTGAGAGTGGTGCTTCAGACTTTGCGAGAGAAGAAGCTTTATGCTAAGTTCTCCAAGTGTGAGTTTTGGCAAGAGTCAGTAGCATTCTTGGGGCATATAGTGTCAGGAGAGGGTATTAAGGTGGATCCCAAGAAGATTGAGGCAGTTCAGAGTTGGCCACATCCTACCTCAGTGACCGAGATCAAGAGCTTCTTGGGGTTGGCAGGCTATTACCGGCGATGTGTGCTGGGCTTTTCATCTATTGCATCACTTCTGACCAGATTGACCCAAAAGGGTGCCCCCTTCTGTTGGTCCAATGACTGTGAGGAGAGCTTCTAGAAGCTCAAGATGGCTTTGACCACGGCACCGGTTCTTGTATTGCCTTCCAGTTCAGGGATGTATACAGTGTATTGTGACGCTTCTCGTATTGGCTTAGGATGTGTATTGATGCAGGAGGGGCGAGTTATTGCATATGCTTCACGTCAGTTGAAGGTTCATGAAAAAAATTACCCTGTGCACGATCTAGAGTTGGCGGCGATTGTTCATGCTCTTAAGATATGGAGGCATTATTTATATGGAGTGTCATGTGAGGTTTATACAGACCATCGCAGCCTGCAGCATTTGTTCAAGCAGAGGGATATTAATTTGAGGCAGCGCAGGTGGCTTGAGCTACTAAAGGATTATGACATTACCATTCTTTATCATCCAGGCAAGGCAAATGTGGTTGCGGATGCCTTGAGTAGGAAGGCGGAGAGTATGGGTAGCTTGGCATCTATTCCTGCTAAGATGAGACCATTAGCTTTGGACATTCAGTCTTTAGCTAGCAGACTTGTGAGATTGGATATTTCAGAGCCCAACCGGGTCCTAGCATGTGTGGTTGCTCAGTCTTCGTTGCTGAGGGAAATTAAGGCCCGATAGCTCGATGATCCACATTTGGTAGTTCTCGGAGAGACGGTACTTCAGGGAGGTGCCAAGGAGATTTCTATTGGCGAGGATAGTGTGTTACGGCTTCAGGGCCGTGTATGTGTTCCTAATATTGATGGCTTGAGAGAGAGAGAGTTCTAGAGCAGGCCCACAGTTCGAGGTACTCCATTCATCCAGGTGCCACGAAGATGTATCGTGACCTGAGGCAGCATTACTGGTGGCGAAGGATGAAGAAGGACATTGCGGAATATGCGTCTAAATGTTTGAATTGCCAGCAGGTCAAGCATGAGCACTAGAGGCCAGGTGGCCTACTTCAGCGGATGCCTATTCCGGAATGGAAGTGGGAGCACATCACTATGGATTTCATGGTTGGGTAGCCGCGGACTCAGCGGAAGGTTGATTCAGTGTGTGTTATTGTGGATAGATTGACCAAGTCCGCCCATTTTATTCCAGTGGCGACTACTTATACGACAGAGAGGTATGCTCAGATTTACATTCGGGAGATAGTGAGGTTGCATGGTGTGCCGGTCTCCATAATATCAAACAGAGGCCGTCAGTTCACTTCCCATTTCTGGAGAGCTGTTTAGAGTGAGTTAGGGACCCACGTGGAGCTTAGCACGGCATTCCATCCTCAGACCGACGGGCAGTCAGAGAATTCAGATTTTAGAGGATATGCTTAGAGCAGGCGTGATTGACTTTGGAGGGTAGTGGGATCAGTTCTTACCCTTGGCAGAGTTTGCATATAACAATAGCTATCAGTCCAGCATAGAGATGGCCCCGTATGAGGCATTATATGGTCGGCATTGTCGTTCTCCGATCGGGTGGTTTGAGACTGGTGAGGCTAGGCTGCTTGGTACAGACTTAGTTCAGGATGCCTTGGATAAGGTAAAGTTGATTCAGGAGAGACTCCACAAAGCTCAGTCCAGGCAGAAGAGTTACGCGGGTCGAAAGGCGCGTGATGTATCATTTATGGTTGGCGAGAAGGTTCTCTTGAAGGTTTCGCCCATGAAGGGCATTATGAGATTCGGGAAGAAGGGCAAGTTGAGCCCAAGGTTTATTGGCCCCTTTGAGGTGTTGAGGCGAGTT
>MU670703.1:71903-120015 GCA_026770625.1 Nicotiana glauca
GGTCGAGGAGGTGACCTGGGAGTCCGAGGAGGACATGCGGAGCCGATATCCCCACTTATTCAGCAGTCCAGGTATTTTTTCTATGTCCGTTCGAGGACGAACGTTTGTTTAAGAGGTGGAGGATGTAACGACCCGACTGGTCGTTTTGCATTTTCGAACCCCGTTCCCTTAAATAATACTTGTAAGCACGTGATTTTTGCCCTACATGAAGATAACTCCTAAAAATAGATCAAAATATTTTTTATTGATTTTTTAGGAATTTTTCTTTATTTAGTCGCATTTCATGCATTTTAATATTTTAAAATCAAAATAATAAATACCAAAAAATATCTTGCATAACATTTAAGTTTTATCGGAAGTCATTTGGTTTTTATAAAAATTAAAAATAAAATAAAAAATATATTTCATTTTTACATATTTTCCTTTGATTGATTTTTCTCTTTTAATTTAGGGTTAAGTAACTTTTATAATTTTCATAATTAGTATAATTTTAGATAATTTAGGTTTTTAATTCTAGGATTTTTAATAAAAAAGAAGATAAAAAGAAATTGGGAATAAAAATTAGAAAAACCTTCCCAAAAAATATTTCCCCCCAAAACACTTCTCTTACCCCCAAAATTTTCCCCCACATAAAACCTCCCCCCAAAATTATTCCCCCACATAACACCCTACACAACTTATACACTCTATTAAATTCACACCCCAAAACACACACAAAAAAGGGGGTAGACGCTTGAAAATTTGGGAAGGTGCTGAGGAGCGTAGCTTTTGCAAAAGACCCCCTCTCTCATCGACTGATCATTGATCTTCTTCTTTACAGAAAAAGAGCCAAAACTTCATGGCTGCCATCCTCGTCTTCCTCAACTGAGAACCAAACAACCCCTGACCTCTCTAACACCATCTCCATTCGTTTCTGCTTCTTCACCGTCCCTTCACCACGCCGGAAAACTCCAGCCACCCGCGACTATTTTCAGTCCAAAACAACACCTGAACACAAGTTTGTGGGCAAAGCTTGAGTGTCGTTGAGGTTTCCGTTCGAGATCCGGTGGCGATTTAGCCTTGGCTCCAATTTTTCCTTTCGATTTTTAGCTGTGTATCAACTATTTGCTGCCTCTAGGTATGTAAGATATCCATCGATTTTCTCTCTTTACTTTAAATTAACGAAAAGTGCTGATTGTTTAATGTTGTATCTGTTCAAATTTAATAGATCCAATATCGTTAGTCATTCCACGGCTTTAGAGATTTATTTGTTGATATTGGGTGTGCATAAGTTAATTGTTACTGCAAGCTAGACTTTTAAGTTGCTGAGTTTGCTCAGTCACATTCATATGTTTAGACTATTAATTTGATCCCTGTTTTCAACTATGAACGTTGTGTTGGTGTATATTTTGATTTATCCTTTGTCTTAATTTGATAATGCTACATGTTTGTCTCTGATTGTAGCCGCGTTTTGGAGTGGATTGGTGCGTATTTCTTTTTTGTTCAGCCACTTTGATGAAGTGAGAGTCCTATTGCACGTATGAATTAGTTGGAATTTTCTCGTTTTGATGGTTTGCTAAGTAAGGGTTATCATTTTATTTTGTTTTGTTTTGCTTGAAGTGCTGCGTTTGAGATATTCTTTTAAGTGCTGATCATCTGAATACAACTAATTTAGTTTCTTTCATGTTTACCATCCAATCATGCTCACAAGGTTTTGGATAGTAATTTAGCATTTTGTCCAATCAATTGACGAGAAGAATTTACAGTATTGTAAGGAGTTGAATACATTAGGAGTAGAAAATAAGAGGATATAATGCAAACCAGTAATTGATCAACACATAAGAGGTGTGTAGTAATTTTCAGTTTTGTGCAATTGGAAATAAAAATGAGCATGTTACCAAATCTTGTGTATGTGTATAATGTAAAGAATTTTTAAACAAATTGTTTGATGTTGCTGCTTGAAGCATTTTGGATTGGGTCAAGTTAGTTCAGGAATTAGGTCACGTATTGGGTATAATTGTACAGAGTAATGCGTTAGTTCATTCATTAATATTGAGGGAAATTTCTTTTAGCCACAGTGTGAATGTTTTATTTTATGTTGAGGTAGAATACTGAGTTATATTGAATATAATAAAGCCCTTTGAAATAATTTGAGGCGTGCCATATTAAGTAAGATATAATTCATGGCCCTCAAAAGTTTGGGTCAAACGTCCTTTGAAATTAGAATCGAGGCGCGCCATTTATTTGAATTCCATGGCCATCGCAAAATGTAAACACGTTAGTTGCTTTAGGTCCGTTACTTAAATAATATTATTTTCTTAAACTCGGGTGCACATTTATGTGACCCAAATCCAAATCTCAAGGAAGTCAAAATGTGTCAAAAATTACGAGTGCATTTATGTGACGCGATTCGAGACATGTTTTCACGACGTTGCAATTCTCTTAAAAACTAATAGTAAAAGCGTTTTAAGGTTAAAAAGCATAAGCTATAACATGTTTTGAAATCAGATAAATCCAAATATAACAGTTGAGCGACCGTGCTAGAACCACGGAATCCGAAAATGCCTAGCACTTTCTCCCAGGTTAACATAATTCCTTACTCGGATTTCTGGTTCGCGGACTGTTAACAGAGTCATAATTTCCTCGGTTCGGGATTCAACCGGTGACTTGGGACACCATTAATCTCCCATGTGGCAACTCTGAATCTTTATAACAAATCCCGTTCCGATTATCCTTTAGTTGAAAAAACTCCTTTATGCCCTTGCGGGTGTAGTGAGAAAAAGGAGGTGTGACAGTTCTGGCGACTCTGATGGGGATACAAACCCAAAACTTCGGTTCAAGGTTTAAGAATTCGAGCTTAGAATAATTGTTATGTTTGGCTTTATCTGATTTTCCTACATGTTTTCCTGCTAAATGTGCTAAATGCTTTACCGCTTTGATATTATTTGAACTGTATATGTAAAATGTGCCGAAACCCTTCTCTTCTCACCTCAGGGGATGTGCTTACTGGTTGAGACACCCTATTCTGTTAGTGTCATACCTTGAAATAAGAAAGAGGCCGGACAAGTTACTAAGCCGGACGATCTCGTGGGTCCCCGGTACGTAGCCCCCTCCTCGACTCGAGTTGTCCGCTCGGGTACACAGTCTAGAACACATACCCAGGTTTTGAATCTAGAATAATTTGACTTCATGCCGGATCCCTAGTAGGAACGCTTATCTGTATCATGTGCATTTTGACTTAGGGGACTTAACACAGGGGTTGGGTCCGTCTAGGACTGGTGTACCAAAAATAACAGACCATCTTGATGCATCATATGTGCTACAAGTTGCATTTATCCCAGGGTAAAAGGATCATTTGTAGGACCAATGATAGTTGAAGACAAAAGAAAAAAAGAGAGAGAAAAAAGAAGAAAAAAAAGGGTGAGGTGTGAAAATAAAGCAAGTAGGGCCCAGTTTTGTTTTGTTACATTTTTTATTAAGGAAAAGGACAAAAAATATATACATGAAAAATTCAAAAAAAAGATTTTACACTTTTTCAGCAAATCAAAAAATCAAAAAAACAAAAAGGAAAAGAAAATTCAAAAAGGTTTTGCATGTTTCATCATTTTTCAAGAAAAAGCAAAAATATGTTTCTCTACATTAGTTGTTTTTGTTTTTTTAATTCTCGCCTGTATCCAATCTTCTCGAACTACGCATACCTGATTCTCGTCTTTCGGGGCGTGATACGTAGGCAACCCACATAGGGTCCGGTCTTCCTAGTAAATCCTAGGTTCTTGGCTTTGCGGAGTCTTAGCCAAATTTTGCACTCTTAGCCATCTTTTGGCCAAATAAGTCATTTTGCAAAAAAAACATAATCGCAATCATGTCTTGCTTGTGTCTAATAGGGAATGTTATTGTCTCACATAGTGTTGTTTTAAGTGTTCTCATACAGTTATGGATTTACTTACCGGAGTTTGAGCATGACAGATACCCCAGGGCCACTACATTCAGAAGTTGCTTGAGAAGATATTTATTTTATTTTTATGTCGTCTTTTACTTTTTAGTTTTGCATAAGTAATGTCAAGTTTTTTGTTATTGTACTTTTATTTTGTATTTGAAAAGGCGTGGTGTAACTCAAAAATTCAAAAAAATTGCATTTTATATTTCTGTTATAAGTTTTCTTTAGAATACTAATTCTAGAAATGAAAAAAGAAAATTTGAGGTTGTTTTTCCTTTTAGTATATTAGGATCAAAATTCAAAAAAAAAGGAGAGACTTTTCTTTTAAGCTTTCTTTAAGGTATTAATTTCAAAATTCGAAAAGATTTTCTTTTGAGGTGTTCCTTTGGGAAATTAGTGAAAAAAATGAAAAAAGATCTTTTATTCTTCATTAGGACTTTAGGGTATTGTACAAAAAATAAAAATACTTTATCTATCATTAGAATTTTTTTCTTTAGGCAACCAAAATTGAAATCCAAAAATATTTTGTTTTATCTTTTTCGTTGCTTGTTTCGAAATCTTGCATCAAGATATCAAACAAAAATCCAAAATATTTTTCTGTGATTTATTCTTTAGATTTTCTTCTTACAAATAAAAAGAAAGAATCAAAAATATCTTTCTATTCTAGAGTTTTTCTTTAATAGAGTATTTGTTTTAAAGGAAAAACAAAAATATGCCCGTTAAGTTTGAGTTTAGAATAAATCATAGAACATTAAGTCTAAAAAATTCAAAAAAAGATTTGCTTCTTTTATTTCTCTTTTCTCATCAGAATAGTCATTAAAGAAAAAGAAAAAAGAATGTCAGTTTATTTCCTTTATTCCCGTTGTTCTAGAACTACGCAAAGATCTGATTCATACGGGGTCATAATATGTAGGCAACCTACATAGGGTTCGATCGAATTATTTTTTATTTGTTAAAAAAAGAAAAATGGAAAAAAATAAAGAAAAAGAAAAGGAAAAAGAGGTAGAATTGTGGGATGTGAGAAACGAGAAGGAAGAAAAGAGCGATAAAAAATAAAATAAAAAAAAGGGAAAAAAATGAGCGAGCCAAGAAATGCTAGAAAAAGCAAAGGAAGGAGAGGATAGAAATGAACAAATTGGGATGATGCCATATGACCTTCATACCCTCGAAGTCATGTTAGAACCGATAACTGTGACTAGGCGCATACCACGCAATGTGAGATTTTTGCTGTTAAATGTCCTAACGCTAACGTGATGGCTTCATTTTGTTATATTCATAGCAGAAAGGTGGTTGGTTTGTGTCTTTAAAGTGGTAATTTCGACAACAACAAAATCGGGTTGGTTGATACCGGGGCACGAAAGCACCGCTTGCCCACGGGGTTCAAAATGCCAAAATTTAACTTGTATGATGGGTGTGGAGATCCGGTAGCCCACCTGAGGGTCTATTACAGTAAAATGAGAATTGTTGGAGAGAAAGATGACTTCATGATGCCATATTTCAGTGAGAGCCTGACTGGGGTAGATTTGGACTGGCATACTCATCAAGATGTTGGTAAGTGGCATACATTGGGCGATCTGGCCCAAGATTGTGTGCGGTGCTTTCAATACAAATTAGGCGTTACCCTTGACCGCTCCTCCCTATCTAAAATGAAAAAAAAATCCGGAAGAAAGCTTTAGGGAGTTTAGGCTCAGATGGAAGGAAATAAAGGCAGAAAGGTGATTTCACGCCCATCAGAGTATCCTGCACAAGTTGGTTTGAAAAGTTAAAGCATTCTGGCCTGATTGAGCCGCTCCTCGGATATACTCGAGACTCATATGCAAAAGGCTTTGATCCTGCTGTGCGGTGCATGTACCACTCTGATGTCCAGGGGCATATTATTAAAGATTGATGCTCTTTGAAATGGAAAATAGAGAGAATGATTCAAGAAGGGGTAATTGTGGTCAATGACAGTGGCAGGGAGCATGCGAATCCTCTTGGGAACTTGTTGATTAAAGTTGATAATGGTCTTGGAAATATTGATGCGAAACTCAGTGGCTAAGATGCCGTGCTTGGTAATTGGGAAGGCGCTCCATTTCTTGGTCAGCCGAATTGGAGTTTTGGTGGTTTATTTTGTTGTCGTTTCTGCTGTCTGGGTTATTTCAGGGTTGTAATCCAGATATTGTCTTGTGACTCAAACCCTTCTATCCTTTCATTTTGCCTATTCTGTTTAGTCGTAGTAACTCGTTTAGTGCTGTCTAAGTTTGTTCCAGGGTTTTAACCCTAGTCTAGTTTGCTTGTCTTGTTGTTCGAAGCGTTTCATCGCCTGTCTGGTGCAATTTCCTGTTTTCTGTTATTTCTAGCCATTTTCTTTTGTTTAGTTCTCTTTTCTTTCTACAAATTCTTTTCATGCTGGTTCTATTGACATGACATGCATACATAATTCTCAGTCTGGTTTAAAAGACAGTTTAGTCATGAGGCAATGAAATAATGTTGAGGATGTAGGGGCACTTGAAGGAGATAAGAACACTTTAATATCATTTGAAGCCCGAACCGTGTGAAACTGGGGCATATAGAACATAAAGAAACACTAAAGGCAAGTTTGCCAAATTGTCCGGGGCCTTTCGTGGTAAGGAAAGTGAGAGTGTTGTCCAATGGTGCCTTGAATTTAACAGATGTAGAAGGCAAATGTGCGGATATGGTTATCAATTCTGGTACAATCAAAAGATGTTACATATGTTTTCCTCAGTTTGTTTAATTGTGTAGTTTGTACTTGGCATATTTCAGAGACTGGGATGACGAAGGCATTTTGTTCTGCGATCTAAATACTTTATCCTTTATTACCCACTTTGAGCCTTATTTATTTTCTTTCATAACCCTCTTTCGGAATCAGTAGCAAAGATCATAAACACAAGCGTGAAAGATAAGTGAAGGAAAAAAAAAGAAAAGAAAAGAATGAAAAGACAGAGAAGAAAAGGAAGGAGGAAGGAAAAAAAAAAAGAAAAGAAAGAAAAGACAGAGAAGAAAAGGAAGGAAGAAGGAAAAAAAAAGAAAAAAGGGAAGAAAAAACACAACAAACAACACAAAGAGAAAAAGGCAGAAAGAAGAGAAAAGAAGAGAAAGAGGAAGAAAAGAAAAGAATGAAAGACAGAGAAGAAAAGGAAGGAAGAAGGAAAAAAAAAGAAAAGAAAGAAAAGACAGAGAAGAAAAGGAAGGAAGAAGGAAAAAAAAAGAAAAAAAAGAAAAAAGGGAAGAAAAAACACAACAAACAACAAAAAGAGAAAAAGGCAGAAAGAAGAGAAAAGAAGAGAAAGAGGAAGAAAAGAAAAGAAGAATCATAGCAACAAAGTAATTCCTATGGCCTGAACTACGTTTGACTTGATCCAGAAAGGGTACGTAGGCAGCCTCTCTCTGAGGTTCAGTCATACCAAAATAAAAGTCCCAAAAGTCCCCTAGAAAGGAAACTAGGGCAGAAGTTGTGGTTGTTGTTGCGAGAAGTCTGATTTCGAAAGTTGTAATGCTGACCCACGTTGAATTGTTGTTGAGCCTTTGATACCTTTCTTTCTAACCCCGTCTAAAAGCCTGCATTACGGTCCAAAGAAAGACCTTTCGATCAGTCTTCGAGAGATGCCAAGTCAAGTGAGTAGAGATGAATCATATCAGGGGCAACACTCCGGTCCAAACAAGAGAAATGAAGAATGAGAGGGTCTTGTTGATGAGAACCCTCATGGGTACACAAGGTGATGAAAGCTGAGAGAAATAAAAAAATGAGAGAGTCTTATTGGTGAAAACCTTCACGGGCACCATAAGGCGACGGTGAGACGAGAGAAAGACCAAAATGAGAGAGCTTTGATGGTGAAAACCCTTTGGTCATTTCAAGTCAAATCAAGATTGTGAATCAGACTAGATAATCGGAGCATTGAAGCCTAGTTTCACAGTTTGGGGGTATAACAATTTGAGCATCAGATTTGCTTAACAGAATAGGCCGCAGGTGCATGTCATGGTCATTAGAGTTGGTATCCAGACCCGATAGGTTTATACTTTGTAGTTTTCTTGTTAGGAGTCATCTCTTTCCATTACCCTCACTCTGTTCCTTTTGTCTTGTTTACTTCCTCTTCCTGAGTCTGTTTGGTCAGAACAAAGGAGAAATGACTTCAAAATTCGCCACCAGCTTTCCAATTGCACAAAACGGGATCTGGCCAATGCATCAAAGTGGCATAAGTCAAAGAAGAACAACATGCTCACCGAGTTGGTAACAATCAACATGCCTTGGGAATTCATGCGAAATGCAAAGGCTTGGTATATATTAATTCATAAACAATGCAACAGATGAGGGGTTTGGTGAACAGATCAGATGTATTTTCTGGGTTAAGGTTTACAAAGGAAGTGGTTAGTCCAGGAACAAGCAAGGTCTTCAAATGGAAATCAGTTATCATGACAAGCGAAGGAGCAATAGACCTCAAGGTCAAGGTCAAGGTTAGTAGTTTAAGTCAAGAAAGAACAACATACGCACGGAGTGGAGGCAAGGGACGTGCTTTGGGATTCATGTGAGACACAAAGGTCAGCTAGACATCAGTTCATGAGCAGTGCAAGAAATAGAGGATATTAGGTCTGAACGGAGAAAAGGTATTTTCAGTGATACAGATGACAAAGAAAGTGGGTAGTCAATAAACAGGCAAGGTCTTCAAGTGGAAATCAGTTATCTTGGGAAATGAAGGAGCAATCGCCCTTAAAGTCGAGGCCACAAACCAACCACCATATTTTAAACTGACAGGATTTTCTTTGATTGAAACAGGGGCAGAAGTTTCGTTTGCTTAGGAGAAACCCTCCGTAAGGAAAGGCAGCACCCAAACAGGTATGACTGGAAATTCTCAGGGCCCTCCTGGAAAATGAGACTTAGTTTAAATTTCAAAACAATCATGAGTAGCATAATTTGGCATAAATGTACCCGCAAGGAGCATAAGTTGGTTTCAAAGTTTTCATGTTTAAGATGGGATTCAATTAGGAGTTTTTAGGACCCTCCTGGATAATGGGACGTAGTTTTAAGGTCGGTTTAGATAACAAGATATAGTGGAAGTTGTACCTTTAGTAGATATAACTTAGGTTAAAATTGTCGTTTAGCTAGAAGTTGTCAGGACCCACCTGGATAATGGGGAGTAGTTTAAGACCTTTTGATAACAAGTGTAGTCGGAGTAATACCTTTAGAAGATATAATTCAAGTTCGTAATTGAAGGAGTTATCAGGACCCTCCTGGATAATAGGATTTAGCTTTCAAATTCTTCGTAATATTTGGTAACACGTTTCAATTAACACTAACAGATATGCCCAGCACCAAACTGGGGCAGGAAAATTTTTGTTCTTTTGTTTGTTTTGGTGTAATTAGGTTCAAAGGCAGCAGTTTTAGAGGCATACATTTAAAGTTTTTGGCAATCAGGCGCCCACCTGAATAACAAGGGAATACATTTAAATTTTGGCAATCAGGCGCCCACCTGAAGAACAAGGGAATACATTTCAAGTTTTGGCAGTTAGGCCCCCACCTGGATAACAAGGGAATACATTTCAAATTTTGGTAATCAGGCGCCCACCTGGATAACAAGGGAATACAATTCAAGTTTTGGTAATCAGGCGCCCACCTGGATAACAAGGGAATGCAATTCAAGTTTTTGGACAGTCAGGCCCCCACCTGGATAACAAGGGAATACATTTCAAATTTTGGTAATCAGGCGCCCACCAGGATAATAAGGGAATACAATTCAAGTTTTGGTAATCAGGCGCCCACCTGGATAATAAGGGAATACAATTCAAGTTTTGCTAGTCAGGCGCCCACCTGGATAACAAGGGAATACAATTCAAGTTTTTGGCAATCAGGCGCCCTCCTGGATAACAAGAGAATACAATTCAAGTCTTTGGCAATCAGCGCCCCACCTTGAGAACAAGGGAATACACTTCAAGTTTCAACAATCAGGCGCCCACCTGGAGCGCAAGGGAATACATTTCAAGTTTCAGCAATCAGGAGCCGCCTGGAGAACGAAAGCATTTATTTCAAGTTTTAGCCATCAGGAGCCCGCCTGGAGAATAGAGGCATATGTTTCAAGTCTTAGTAGTCAAGCATCACTCAGAGAAAGGGCAAAACACTTCAGAATGCAATTCAAGTCAGCAATAAAAGAGGCTTGGAGAAAGAACGTGAGTCAACAGTCTGAGATGACCAGCGGAAGGTTGTCACAATCCAAAATAATAAAGAAAAAAGGAGAATGGCAAGAAGTTAAATGCAGAAGTAGAGAAAGATGTGAATTTCTTAAGACATGATTGGAGTCACAAGCGTGGGGTGCTGTCTGGGTTTGGTCCGAAAAGTTGAGGAAGAATGAATTAGCACCTGCAACTAGCAAGCATCAAGGTTCAGATCCAAAGTCTGCATAAAGAACCATTCAAGACTCAAGATCAATCTTCAGAAGACTTATAGATAGGAATCTTGTAACTTGTAGTTGACAGGCTTAGCTAGTCTTTTTCATGTTTTAATTTTTAATAACAGCACCGCGGACTGGAACCTCGGCGGAACGGCACCTCGACCGGCTCTCCACCTCGGTACTCTGTCATTGTTCTCACTTCTGAACTACACTGACCTGATTCCTTTACAACCAAAGATATGTAGGCAACCTCAGAAGCAAGGTTCGATCAGACAGTTTTTTCCAAAATGCTTCTCATGGAGTTTCAAATGGGCAAAAATCCCTCACAGTGCTCACTTTATCTTTGCCCGAAAACTCTTCGCATTTCCGAGCAAAGAGGGGCAGCTGTAAGCACGTGAAGATAACTCCTAAAAATAGATCAAAATATTTTTTATTAATTTTTTAGAAATTTTCCTTTATTTAGTCGCATTTCATGCATTTTAATATTTTAAAATCAAAATAATAAATACCAAAAAATATCTTGCATAGCATTTAAGTTTTATCGGAAGTCATTTGGTTTTCATAAAAATTAAAAATTAAATAAAAAATATATTTCATTTTTACACATTTTTCTTTGGTTAATTTTTTTCTTTTACTTTAGGATTAAGTAGTTTTTATAATTTTCATAATTAGTATAATTTTACATAATTTAGGTTTTTAATTCTAGGATTTTTAATAAAAAAGAAGATAAAAAAAAATTGGGAATAAAAAATTGGAAGAACCTTCCCAAAACATATTTCCCCCCAAACACTTCTCTTCCCCCCAAAATTTTCTCCCACATAAAACCTCCCCCCAAAATTACTCCCCCACATAACACCCTACACAACCTATATACTCTATTAAATACACACCCCAAAACACACACAAAAAAGGGGGAGACGCCTGAAAATTTGAGAAGGCGCTGAGGAGCGTAGCTTTTGCAAAAGACCCCCTCTCCCATCGACTGATCATTGATCTTCTTCTTCATAGAAGAAGAGCCAAAAATTCATGGCTGCCATCCTCGTCTTCCTCAGCTGAGAACCAAACAACCCCTGACCTCTCTAACACCGTCTCCATTCGTTTTTGCTTCTTCACCGTCCCTTCACCACGCCGGAAAACTCCAGCCACCCCCGACTATTTTCAGTCCAAAACAACACCAGAACACAAGTTTCTGGGAAAAGCTTGAGTGTCGTTGAGGTTTTCGTTCGAGATCCGGTGGCGATTTAGCCTTGGCTCCAGTTTTTCCTTTCGAGTTTTAGCTGTATATCAACTATTTGCTGCCTCTAGGTATGTAAGATATCCATCGATTTGCTCTCTTTACTTTAAATTAACGAAAAGTGCTGATTGTTTAATGTTGTATCTGTTCAAATTTAATGGATCCAATATCGTTAGTCATTCCATGGCTTTAGAGATTTATTTGTTGATATTGGGTGTGCATAAGTTAATTGTTACTGCAAGCTAGACTTTTAAGTTGCTGAGTTTTCTCAATCACATTCATATGTTTAGACTATTAGTTTGATCCATGTTTTCAGCTATGAACGTTGTGTTGGTGTATATTTTGATTTATCCTTTGTCTTAATTTGATAATGCTACATGTTTGTCTCTGATTGTAGTCGCGTTTTGGAGTGGATTGGTGCGTATTTCTTTTTATTCAGCCACTTTGATGAAGTGAGAGTCGTATTGCACGCATGAATTATTTGGAATTTTCTCGTATTGATGGTTTACTAAGGAAGGATTATCATTTTATTTTGTTTTGTTTTGCTTGAACTGCTGTGTTTGAGATATTCTTTTAAGTGCTGAGTATCTGAATATAACTAATTTAGTTTCTTTCATGTTGACCTTCCAATCATGCTCACAAGGTTTTGAATAATAATTTAGCATTTTGTCCAATCAAGTGACGAGAAGAATTTACAGTATTGTAAGGAGTTGAATACATTAGGAATAGAAAATAAGAGGATATAATGCAAACCAGTAATTGATCAACACATAAGAGGTGTGTAGTAATTTTCAGTTTTGTGCAATTGGAAATAAAAATGAGCATGTTACCAAATCTTGTGTATGTGTATACTATAAAGAATTTTTAAACAAATTGTTTGACGTTGCTGCTTGAAGCATTTTGGATTGGGTCAAGTTAGTTCAGGAGTTAGGTCACGTATTGGATATAATTGTACAGAGTAATGCGTTAGTTCATTCATTAATATTGAGGGAAATTTCTTTTAGCCACAGTGTGAATGTTTTATTTTTTGTTGAGGTAGAATACTGAGTTATATTGAGTATAATAAAGCCCTTTGAAATAATTTGAGGCGTGTCATATTAAGTAAGATATAATTCATGGCCTTCAAAAGTTTAGTTCAAACGTCCTTTGAAATTAGAATCGAGGTGCGCCATTTATTTGAATTCCATGGCCCTCGCAAAGTGTAAACACGTTAGTTGCTTTAGGTCCGTTAATTAAATAATATTACTTTCTTAAACTCGGTTGCACATTTATGTGACCCAAATCTAAATTTCAACAAAGTCGAAATGTGTCAAAAATTACGAGTGCATTTATGTGACGCGATTTGAGATATGTTTTCACGATGTTGCAATTCTCTTAAAAACTAATAATATAAGCGGTTTAAGGTTAAAAAGCATAAGCTATAACATGTTTTGAAATCAGATAAATCCAAATATAATAGTTGAGCGACCGTGATAGAACCACGGAAATCGGGAATGCCTAACACCTTCTCCCGGATTAACAGAATTTCTTACTCGGATTTATGGTTCGCAGACTGTTAATAGAGTCATAATTTCCTCGGTTCGGGATTCAACCGGTGGCTTGGGACACCATTAATCTCCCAAGTGGCGATTCTGAATCTTTATAACAAATCCCGTTCCGATTGTCCTTTAGTTGGAAAAACTCCTTTATGCCCTTGCGGGTGTAGTGAGAAAAAGGAGGTGTGACAATACTTTCCGCACTTGCTTTAGCTAAACTATGACTTGCAGGGACGGGTAATTCAGAAGTTAGAAGACTTCTGAGCGGTATTTAGCCTAGTTTCTTCTTTAAGTTCTTTTAATTAGGCCAAGTTTGACTTCGGTCAACATTTTGTAGAAGCAGACCCGGAATTATGATTTGATAATTTTTGAGGGTCCGCAGGAAAGTGTGGGACTTGGGCATATGCCGGGAATCGAATTCCGAGGTCCCTAGCCCGAGTAATGAATTTTTATGTAAAATGGTTAAGTTTAAGTTTCAAAGAATTAAATAAACTAAGAAATCATTGTTTTCATAGGTATTTAAATTTCGATTCTGAAACTTGGTACAAGTCCAAAATATAATTTAAGACCTACCCGTAAAATTTGGTGTCAATCCGAGTAGTTTAAGGGCGTTTTGACCCATTGAAAGAGAATTAAGAACTTGAAGTTCAATGAATTGATTCATTTGGTTTTGGGGGTTGATTCCTCGATTTAGTAATGTTTTGAGTGTTTTGAGGGTTCGAGTAGGCCCGCCTCATGATTTCAGACTTGTCGGTATGTTCGGGCGGGGCTCGGGAGCCCCGAGCGTCAAATGGTCGAGGTTCGAGTGAAGTTGAAAACTTAGGAAAAACTCCATCTGCTGCTTCTGTCATAACTGCTTTTGCGGCTCTTGGACCGCAGAAGCGAGACCGCAGAAGTGGTCGCCTCATCACGAAAGCAGAAAGGATCGAGTCCTGGGAAATTGCAGAAGCGGCCCAGGGACCGCAGAAGCGGTCCCACTCCCGCGACCTCTAGACCGCAGAAGCGGTCCGGCTCAGTTCCCCTAATTCGTAGAAGCGGCCCTGGGACCGCGTAAGCGATTCCGCCTATGAGGCCCCCAGACCGCAGAAGTGGTCGAGCCCCAGTTGCCAAGAAGCTGCATAAGCTGCCATTTTTAGCAGAAGTGGAACCCGCAGAAGCGGAATTTCTCCCCCAGAAGCGAAAATCGCTAGCGACAGAAGGTCATTTAATACGAGCTCAAGCTCATTTCTTCCACATTTCTTCCAACACTTAGGCGATTTTGGCGATTCCAAAGGGGGAGTTTCCATACATCATTGCAAGGTAAATAATCCCCACTCACTTTTAGTTCAAATACATAAATATTAGGTAGATTTAACACTAAAATTAGGTAAAATTCAAGAGATTAGATTTAGGCCTAGGGTTTAACTAAAACTAAGATTTAATCCTGTAATTTGCTATAGAATGAACTAGAAATCATATATTTATGATCCTTAAGTGATAGAGAACAACTTCCTTCGAAAAATATTGGAATCCGGGCACGTGGGCCCGGGGTCGAAATTTAGGAAATTCGTATTTATGGTTAGAAAATTATTTAAATAACTAAAATTCGACCTCGTAAGCTCTTATTGACTAGTTCTTGCTTATTTTAATTATTTGGTGCTCGTTTGGCTACAAATTGAGGGTTTGGGCTTATTCTTGTTATTGGAAGTGCGCTTCGGAGCAAGGTGAGTCTCCTTTCTAACCTCGTAAGAGGGAATTGTCCCCTTAGGATTTATGTTTGAGTGATTGTTGCTAAATGCGGGGACTACGCACACGTTAGGTGACGAGAGCCCGTGCGTAACTACTACAATATTAAATGTCCGGGTAGCTTAGGACCTACAACATGCCTATTAAATGTATCTCTTGTGTTAAATTGTTGTTATGAACACCTAGTGTGTACTAGAGACTTAAAAAGGGGATATGAGCATATTTCTATAGTTAATTGAATTTGAATTGGTATTTTGACCATTTATATGTCATGTGTGTGAACTTGATGTTTTATCCTTATTTGTGAATCGGGCGGATCGCCTCGGTATGAGTAGATGCATCTATAGGCACGCCGTCGACCCTCGGCAAGTGCACAGTTTATTTCTATTGGTTCGGGCCGATGCCTTGGTATTATGTGCACATGTTAATTGTGGAAAAGCTTATACATGCTTTGTGTTTCCATTATCTCACATGATGAACTATAAACTTGATGTTGTAAGATTCTTGACTTATGCCACTTGCTGTAAACTGTTGATACTTGTAAATCCCATGTTTTGAATACATCATACGTATATGTATATATTAATTGACCTTAGTAAGTATCGAGCCGACCTCTCGTCTCTACTTCTTCGAGATTAGACGGGAAACTTACTGGGTATATGTTATTTATGTACTCATACTACGCTTTTGTACTTAAAAGTACAGGATTTGAGGCAGGTGGATCCGGACATCACTCTGGTGCATATCAGTGAGCGCATCTGGGACTTCTACAGTGAGCTGCACTCCCTTCTTGCCGATCCGCAGCCGAAGAAGTCTTCCTTGTATTTTGTTGTTTCTGTCTATCCTGATCTAGACAGTAGGATAGGGTATTATTCATGTTATGTATATTCTACTAGTTGCCTGTAGCTTGTGACACCAGGTTCTGGCACACACAGTGGTAAACGTTATTTTGGGTTGTATAACTGTCTTTTCATTTTATTGATCCTTGCTAGTTTATGATTTTAATTTGGGAAAACTTCTATCATAATGGTTTTTAGTAAGGGTAAATTGGGATTTAATTATTCTTCCGTGTTGGCGGGTCTGACAAATGGTGTCGGGCGCCATCACGACCTATTGTGGAACATGGGTCGTGACATTATGTACTTGGTATTTTTTTTCCTTTCAATTAATCATTTAATCCCCATATGGGATTACATTAATAATTAAATAGCATCATAAAAATCAAAAATCATTTTATCCTGACCATAGCTCTCACAATAATCAGGCTCCCCAAACTCGGATCTAACCATCTACTTCTTAAATAAATTGAGTCAAGTAATTATAAAAATCACACAAAATAATATTTACAAAATAAAATCTCTTGAAAATTTTTTTAAAATTAATTTGGTTAAAATTCCATATTGAACCTCTACAACAAACACATAAAACATAACATTTAATAAAAAAAATAACCAATTTACACGTTGTACCGTAAGTCCTCAAACCTTTGATCAAAGATATCCAAGATCTAATATCTAGCATTGGAGGTGATTATACAATCGATGTAATGTCTTCATATTATGAACCTGATATATAAACAATTTGCTTTTTGTAATCTCAACAATGAACTTGGTTATGAAATTATCATAAACAAAATCCTAAAATGAATTTAAATACAGAACTACCTTATCAGAGTTCTGTCTACCCCTTCATACCTCTTATATATGAAGAGTAAACTCAACTTAGAAAGTTGTCACGAATAAAAATCGAAACAAAACCATTATCCAAGCAAGAATTGAACATTCTTTGCTTAATTAAGAATTGTTGGACATCATTGCTGCTTCATTGCGCAAGCAGCTTTCTAGAGTTAGATAGCACAAGCAACATTCAACTTAGTCGCTGAAAGTTAATTATATTTTGTGAGGCTTGAATGATACTATGGGCGACTGTTTTCCTTCCCGTATTAAATAAATAGAAAATTAATTATGAGAGAATTCACGTCATGGAAAAAATAATTAATTTAGCTTGTAGAAAATAGTGATATTCCACCAAAAAGATACTGCTCCCGCCTCCGTTGAATAAATCGCGACCTTGTTATAAAGGCAATAAATGGTTCACGGTGCTCTAGTCCAGGTGAGATTGGTTCATAGTGTTATAGTCCAAGTGAGATTCTTCTCCCAGATATAGTTTTTGATTTAGTTTCGAAATTAATTCGGATGCCTTGTCTATTGCCTTCTTTTTTCCATGGTGCTCTATTCTAGTACAATTCTTTATCCTAACTGTGTTATTTCAGTCTTATCCTTTTGTTGTGAGTTCTTGTTAAAAATAACATAAATAGTTAAGGGCATAAAGTAAACTAATATTTTAGGGTTTTTTTAGTCGCTCAACATCTAGCGCGGAACATTCGTGCTTTATAATAAACTTGTTTTTATGTTCGTGCATTGCACGAAATATTTTATGTTAAATATTGCAAAACGCATAGCAAAATTAAAAACTCACTTACCTAAAAATTCAAATTAACCTAGCTACTTGTTACTGAATATGTATAAAGTTCAATACTCATTTCCTTAAAACCAAAAAGTATATTATATAATTCGGACAACTTTATTAATAAAATTTTGACAACAGTATAATGATAAAATGGAATTAAACATTATGAGAGTTATGTTAAAAGTAGTAAAATCACTTTAAAATTCAACTTATAGGGATATTGTTTGCTTCAATATTGTAACTACTCCTAATAATTTAATTTTAGTATTTTGAAAATATCTGACTATATACAATTGATTTAACTTCCGTTAAATTGGAATGTATATGTACTCTACATTTACCTAGAAAAAAGTTTACTATATTTAATCTTAGGTTTCTAATTTCATATAAGTCGTAAATATTGAATAAATTTTTTACAAGACTATCTTATCCAACATGGAATTGAGGGAACTTAGCTTTGAATTGAAAAGACAAAAATCGATGAAGGTGATATATTTTTTTAGGAAAATCTTTAATTTAATATATATTACTATAGTTTCAACATTAAATAAATATCTGTTGAACGTAAAAGCATAAAGCATAAGAGTAAGTATAAGTTCTTTGATCATTCAAATTTCTAGTTTGTTTGGCCAAATTTTTGGGAAGCAATTTTCTTTAAAAAAATATTTATTTTGAAGAATTGAGGTATTTGGCCGAGCTTTTAGGAAAAAAATTACCTTTGAGTAGCAGCATAAACTTTTTTCAAGAGGTTAAAAAAATAACTTTTCTTTAGAAACACTTTTGAAACTTTGCCAAATACAAATTGATACTCTAATATTGGAAAAGATACTTTTCAAATTGCCTAACCAAATATAAATTATTTTCTTTAAAAGTACTTTATCAAAAAATATATCTAATAAAAAAACCTATTAAAATAAGTAAATTTTAAAAGCTTGATTAAACAAACTATTAGTTTAATTTGTTTTCCAGCCATATAGGCCAGAACGCAGACCGAACACAATCACTGAAAAACAGACAAAATTATCCATTAACGTCAAATTCAGTGACCCTAAACCAAATCAAATATTCAATTTCCAAAAAGGAAAACAAAACGCAAAAGAGAGCTAAGAATAACTTCAAAAACTTTACCGTGTTTATCTAAAACTCCCGAAAAAGATTGGTGATGAATAATGGGGAATAATAATTTTTTTATAAAGTATTTAGCTTATCCTTTTTCTACACGAATTGATGTAATATGTTTAATTTTCATACAAATTGGAGAACCAAAATCAAGTGTACAACATGCATATAGCTATCCATAAAGATTGATGATATTATCCTTTAAACTATATGCATATTGGCGATGAGTACGATAGCGGTCCAAAACGAATTAGAATTTACAGCCATGTATAGTTAAAATCAAATAAGAAGTTTATCTGTGGATAATGTTTTGAAAATTACGGTTACATCCATTTTAACTTGGTTCCTTAACAAATTTTTTTAATTTTTTAAGGATATAAAAGTCTATCAATATTACAGGGATATTTTTGTCGTTCAACATTAAGCATAAATTATTCGTGCTTTTATAATAATATAGATATAAATAGATATAGATAGATAGATATGGATTATTATATATATATATATATATATAAAAGTAAGTGGGATAATTTAATTTTAAGTAGGGTTAAATAGGATCGCCAAAAAAATGTTGTATGGCGTGTGTTTCTTTGAAGCATAAAAAACAAAAATTAAAAGAATGAATTCTCCATTTATATTGGCGGTGGCACGCCTATTTTTCTTATCTTTTCCATTTTTTTTCCTAGGTTCCTTTATCATATCTATAGAATTAATAGCAACTTTAAGTGAGTGATGTTATGAAATATATATGTCACGATCCGAATTTTTCACCTTCGGGAGTCGTAATGACGTCTACTAGTGAGAGCTAGACAAGCCAATCAACTGAACTATTTGACTTGTTTTTCATTTTTTTTAATTTCATTAACGATTGAGAATCAACAATTAATAACAACATAATCTAATAAGAGGAAGAATAAATTTCAAACTTAAGAATACTGCTAATACAATTCCTTAACAAAACTACCCCAGATTTGGTGTCATAACTTCACAGACTGTCTTAGAGTACTATAAATAAGGGTCTGAAAGAAATAAATCTTTGGAACTACATAAGAGAAGCAGGAAAATAAATAGAGGGAGACGCCAAGGTCTGCGGATGCCTGCAGGACTACCTCGGGTCGCCTAGTAAGCAAGAAGCTGAAACCTCACTACGGTCCGAAATCTGCAGTACTGGGATCTGCACAAAAGAGTGCAGGGTGTAGTATCAGCACAATCGACCCTATGTGCTGGTAAGCGCCTAGCCTAACCTCGACGAAGTAGTGACGAGGCTAGGACCAGACTATCAAATAAACCTGTGCGGATAAATAATGTACAATAGAAAAATAAAACCAGAAACACACTTGTCAAGGATGGGAGGGGGGAACATGCTAAGGGGAAATACCATATAATAACAAAAGAACAACCATTAAATATATGGGACACAACAATTCCATTTTTCAACAAGAATCAGAAATCAAACAAGTGCACGACATCACCCTTCGTGCTACTATACTCGTCCTCACCATAAATCAGTATAGTTGCACGGCATCACCCTTCATGCTTTTACTCTCATCCTCACCATAATATCAACACAATTGGCACGGAATGGTACATCGTGCGGCACGACATCACCCTTCGTGCTTTAACACTCTCTCACCAAAATAATGCACGACATCACCCTTCGTGCTTTAACTCTCTTCCTCACCCAAACAACAATCACAAACAATAGGGCAAGGAAATAAAGAAGTTACAATAAGAATCCCGGCAAGGGAATAATAATTTAACAACAAGTCCCGGCAAGGGACAACATCAAACAACAATATCCCGGCAAGGGAGACATTCTTTTCTCTTTTTCACTTTTACTTCACAATTCACTTTACAACTTAAGCCAATGCTCTAATAGGGTTCAATTTACCTCTTACACTTTCACATTTCATTAAACGACTTGAGCCAACGCTCCTCAATATTCAAATGCCATAATTACTTTCCAAACTTTGCCAACAATAGAAATCATCTCCAAAGCATGAACAATACGACGAAGTCATAAGAATCATATTATAAGACTCACGGGTATGCTTGACACCAACATATAGATACTCGTCACCATGCCTATATGTCGTACTCGACAAACACCACATAGCAAATAGGAATCGACTCCTAATCCCTCAAGCTAAGGTTAGACCAAACACTTACCTCGATGCCTCGTACAGAGTTCAAGCCTCAACTATAGCTTTACCTCTTGATTTCACCACCAATTCACTCGTATCCAGTCACAAGTTACTTAATTACATCAATGAATGCTAAATAAAAAATTTCTAATGCATGAAAATAAGTTTTCTAAAGCTTTTTCCAAAAAGTCAAAAATCGGCCCCGGGCCCACATGGTTAAAACCCGAGGTTCGAACCAAAACTCGACTACCCATTCACCTATGAACTCAAACATATAATTTATTTTGAAATCGGATCTCAAATCGAGGTCCAAATCCCCAAAATTAAAAAAAATTAGGTTCTACCCAAAACACCCAGTTTTTCCATGAAAATAATTGATTTTGAGTTGAAATCATGTTAAAAGATATTAATGATTGAAGGAAACGAGTTAAAGTTGACTTACAATCGATTTGAAAGAAGAGTTATTCTTGAAAAATCGCCCTGGGGAGTTTATGTTTTGAAGAGATGTGAAAAATGGTTGATTTTCAGCTAAGTATAAAAATTGCAGGTTGCATATATGGGAATTGCCAACAGGGTACGCAATTGCGAACCCTTCAGAAAATTTGGAATTTCACATTTGCAGAACATATGTCGCATTTGCGAGAGGCTGTTCACAAACGCGGAATCACATTTGCGAGAATACAGTCGCATTTGCGACGCATGCTGCCAGGTCCACTCTTCGCATATGCGAAGGTTTATCGCATTTGCGAAGCCTGCAGACTTGATCACACCAGCTGAGGATCTGCATTTCCAAGTCTAAAATCCACCCCGCGGCCTATCCAAAATTCACCCGAGCCGTCGGGGCTCCAAACCAAACATGCACACTAACCTAAAAATATCATACGAACTCGCTCGTGCATTCAAATCACTAAAATAGCATCAACAACTATGAATTTAGCATCAAAATTATGAAATTTTCTTAAGAACTTCAAATTTCCAATTTTTCTAAAAAACGATCCGATTCACATCGTTTCAAGTCCGTTTCTTACCAAATTTTATAGACTTTTCTTAAATCACATATAAGACCTGTACTGGGCTCCGGAACCAAAATACTGGCCCAATACTATCAGGTTCTAATCACAATTCATTTTCAAATCTCAAAAATAATTTCGGAAAACTATTTTCTTTAAAAATTTATTTCTCGAGCTTGGGACCTCGGAATTTGATTCCGGGCATACGCCCAAGTCCCATATTTTCTTACGGACTTCGCAGGATCATCAGAACACAAATCTGATTCTGTTCACTAAAAAAGTTGACCGAAGTCAACTTAAATTTATTTTAAAGGCAAAATTTATTATTTTTCACTGATTTTCATATAATGGCTTTCCGGCTAAGCGCCCGAACTGCACACGCAAATCGAGGTGAGATAAAAAGGAGGTTTTTAGGCCTCGAGATGCTGAATTTATTTCTAAAACAAGTGATGACTTTTTGGGTCATCACATCCTCCACCTCTAAAATAACCGTTCGTCCTCGAATGGACATAAGAAGGAAGTACCTGAGTCGGAAATAAGAAGGGGATAACGGCTCCGCATATCGGACTCGGACTCCCAGGTCGATGCCTCAGCAGGCTGACCTCTCCACTAAACTCGAACAGAAGGAAAACTCTTTGATCTCAACTGACGAACCTGCCAGTCTAGATTAGCTACTGGCTCCTCCTCATAGGAAAAGTCCTTGTCCAATTGGACAGTGCTGAAGTCTAACATATGGGATGGATTACCGTGATACTTCCGAAGCATGGACACGTGAAACACTGGGTGCACGACTAATAAGCTCGGCGGCAACGCAAGTCTGTAAGCCACCTCTCCCACTCGATCAAGAATCTCAAACGGGCCAATGAACCTAGGGCTAAGCTTTCCCTTCTTTCCAAACCTCATCACGCCCTTCATAGGTGACACCTGAAGCAATACCCATTCACCGACCATGAATGCCAAATCACGAACCTTACGGTTGGTGTAACTCTTTTGCCTGGACTGAGCTGTACGAAGCCTGTCCTGAATGATCATGACCTTATTCAAGGCATCTTGTACTAGATCCGTACCCAACAACCGAGCCTCTCCCGGCTCAAACCATCCAACGGGCAACCGAGATCGCCTACCATATAGAGCCTTATCAGGAGCCATCTGAATACTCGACTGGTAGCTGTTATTATAGGAAAACCCTGCTAAAGGTAAGAAATGATCCCACGAGCCTCCAAAGTCGATAACACAAGCTCAGAGCATATCTTCTAAAATCTGAATAGTCCGCTCGGACTGCCCGTCCGTCTGAGGATGAAACGTTGTGCTCCATTCAACCCGTGTGCCCAACTCTCGCTGAACCGCTCCCCAAAAATGTGAGGTAAACTGCGTACCTCGATTCGAGATGATAGAAACAGGCACACCATGAAGACGAACAATCTCCTGGATATAGATCTCAGCCAACTTCTCGGAAGAATAGGAGACTGCCACACAAATGAAATTTGCTTACTTGGTTAGCCTATCAACAATGACCCACGATGCATATAATTTCTTCTGAGTCCATGGGAGTCTAGTAACGAAGTCCATATAATACGCTCCCACTTCCACTCAGGGATCTCAATCTTCTGGAACACACCGCCAGGCCTCTGATGCTCGTACTTAACCTGCTGACAATTCAAACACCGAACCACTTATGCAAAAATGTCCTTCTTCATTCTCCTCCGCCAATAATGCTACCGTAAGTCTTGATACATCTTGGAGGTGCCCGGATAAATAGAGTACCGGGAACTATGGGCCTCCTCTAGAATCAACTCCCGAAGTCCATCCATATTAGGCACACAAATACAACCCCGCATTGTCAAAACTCCATCATCTCTTAGTATGACCTGCTTGGCATCTCCGTGCTGCACCGTGTCCCTAAGGACACATAAATGAGGATCATCATACTATCGATCTCAAATATGCTCCAATAAAGAATAGCGAGTAACTATGCAAGCTAATATTCTATTGGGCTTAGAAAAATCCAGCCTCACGAACTGATTGGCCAAAGCCTGGACATCTAAAGCTAGCGGTCTCTCACCGACCGGAATATACGCCAGATTGGCCATACTGGCTGACTTCCTACTCGAGGCATCGGCCACCACATTAGCCTTTCCCGGATGATATAAGATAGTGACATCGTAATCTTTCAATAGCTCCAACCACCTTCTCTGCCTCAAATTTAACTCCTTCTACTTGAAAAAATACTGCAAACTCTTGTAGTCCGTGAACACTTCGCATGCCACGCCATATAGATAATGCCTCCAAATCTTCAGCGCATGAATAATGGCTGCTAACTCCAAATCATGGACGGGATAGTTTTTTTCATGAATCTTCAACTGGTGTGAAGCATAAGAAATGACCTTGCCATTATGCATCAACACCGCACCAAGTCCAACACGAGATGCATCATAATAAACTGTATATGGGCCTGAACCTGTAGGCAAAGCCAACACTGGTGTCGTAGTCAAGGCTGTCTTGAGCTTGTGGAAGCTTGCCTCACACTCATCCGACCATTTAAATTGGGCACTCTTCTGGGTCAACCTGGTCATCGGGGTTGTAATAGATGAAAACCCCTCCGTGAACCGATGATAATAACCATCCAAACCCAAGAAACTCTGGATTTCTGTGGCTGATATGGGTCGAGACCAGTTCTTGACTGCCTCTATCTTTTTTGGATCTACCTGAATACCCTCTGCTGAAACCACATGAGCCAAGAAAGCAACTAAACTCAACCAGAACTTACACTTTGAAAACTTATCATACAACTGACTATCTCTTAAAGTCTGAAGAACCACTATCAAATGTCTCCCATGCTCCTCCTGACTACGGGAATAAATCAAGATATCGTCAATGAAGACTATCACGAATGAATCTAAGTAAGGCCTGAACATTCGGTTCATCAAATCCATAAAAGTTGCTGGGGCATTCTTCAACCCGAATGATATCACCAAGAACTCATAATGTTCGTATAGAGTATAGAAAGCTATCTTAGGGACATCGGATGGCCTAATCTTCAACTAATGCTAGCCAGATCTCAATTCGATCTTAGAAAACACTTGGGCACCCTGAAGCTGGTCGAGCAAATCCTCAATCCTCAGCAATGGGTACTTATTCTTGATTGTGACCTTGTTCAATTGCCGGTAATCTATACACATTCTCATCTATCCGTCCTTCTTCTTGACAAACAACACTGGCGCACCCCATGGAGAGACACTGGGCCTATTGGAGCCCTTATCAAGCAAGTATTACAACTGCTCCTTCAACTCTTTCAACTCAGACAGGGCCATGCGATATGGAAGAATAGAAATGGGCTGAGTGCCCGGAGCCAGGTCAATGCAAAAATCAATATCCCTGTAGGGTGGCATACCTGGCAGGTCTGAAGGAAATACCTCAGGAAACTCACGAACTACAGACACAGAATCAATAAAAGGAACCTCGGCACTAGAATCACGAACATATTCCAATTAGGCCAAACACCCCTTCTCGACCATTCACCGAGCCTTCATATATGAGATAACACTATGGGTAGAATGACCAGGAGTCCCCCTCCACTCTAAACGAGGTAAGCCCGTTAAGGCTAAGGTCACAGTCTTGGCATGACAATCCAAGATGGCGTGGTAAGGTGACAACCAGTCCATCCCTATTATGACATCAAAATCGACCATGTCTAGCAGTAATAATTCTACTTAGGTCTCAAGACCCTCAATCACGACCACGCAAGAAAGCTGAACACGATCTACCATAATATAATCACCCACCGGGGTGGACACATAAACAGGAGTACTCAGAGAATCACTGGGCATGACCAGATACGACGCAAAATAATATGACACATAAGAGTAGAGAGTAGGTAGACCCTGGATCAAATGGCACTGAAGCACCCCTACTACAAACCAAAATCGTACCTGTGATAACTGCATCAGAAGCCTCAACCTCCGGCCTAGTTGGAAGAACATAAAATTAGGGCTGGGTCCCACCACCCTGGACTACATCCCTGGGACGGCCTGCTGCTAGCCAGCCTTCACCTCTAGCGACCTGAGATCCACCTCTAGCACCTCTACCTCCACCTCTAGCACCTTTACCCCCACCTCTGGCTGGCTGGGCGGGCTGTGGAACACTCGGTTCCAGAACCATGGCACGGGAACCCGGATGCTGTGAGCTGCCCGATGCTCGAGGACAAAATATAGCAATGTGACCCGTATCATCACAAGTGTAACATGTCCTCGGCTGCTGAGACTGCTGACCCTGACAACCTGAATAGCCACCCCAAAAACTCTAGAGCGGCAGTGTACTGATAGGAGATGGTGGTGCACTGTAGGACTCTTGATCTGAATACTGCGTTTGAGAACCACGACCACCTGAAGTACCATGTGATACCTAAAGTGCCGACTGTAAAGGCCTAGGAGGATGTCCTCTACCATACGAATCCTTGCCTCCAGATGAGGTACCATTGAATCTACCTGAATGACGAGGCCTCTTGTCAGACCCCTAACCACCTCCTTGTGACAAAACCATCTCGACCCTCCTAGCAACATTGGCCGCCTCCTAAAAATAAATCTCATTTCCCGTCTCTTTAGTCATCTAAAGTCCAATAGGCTGGATAAGTACCTTAATGAACCTCTTCACTCTCTCTCTCTCTCTCTCTCAGTGGTAAGTATAAGTAGAGAATGACGGTCCAACTCGAAAAAGCTGGTCTCGTATTGAGTCACGATCATAGAACCTTGCTGGAGGTGCTCAAACTGCCTCTAATAGATCTCTCTCTGAGTAACGGGAAGAAACTTCTCCAAGAATAGCTGAGTAAACTACTCCCAAGTCAAAGATGGTGATCCGGGCTGAGCTCTACCCCTACCTCGACCTTTAGCACGACCTCAGCCTCTTCTCTTCGCGGGAGCTGCTGGGGGATTGGGCTGCTGATCAGCGGATGAGGAAGTGTGTGTTCTCAGCATCTGCGAAAGAATAGAGTAGAAATTCAATTAGCATTGACAAAACCAAACCGCACGATAGGAAAGAAGAGATGTGAAGTTTTTCCTAACTCTATAGCTTCTAGGGGATAAGTACAAACATCTCTGTACCGATCCCTCAGACTCTACCAAGCTTGTCTGTGAATTTTGAGACCTATGTAACCTAGTGATCTGATACCAACATGTCACGACTCGAATTTTCCACCCTCGGGGGTCGTGATGACGCCAACTAATGAGAACTAGGCCAACCAACCAACTGAACTATTTGACTTGTTTTCCATTTTTTATTTTTATTAACGACTGAGAATCAACAATTAATAACAACATAATCTAACAAGCGGAGGAATAAATTTCAAACTTAATAATACTGCTAATACAATTCCTTAACAAAACTACCCAAGATTTGGTGTCACAACTTCATAGACTGTCTAAGAGTACTACAAATAAGGGTCTGAAAGAAATAAGAAAATACTGTCTCTGTAACTAAATAAGAGAAGCAGGAAAATAGATAGAGGGAGACGCCAAGGCCTACGGACGCTTGCAGCACTGGGATCAGCACAACCGATCCCATATGCTGGTAAATGCCTCGCCTAACCTCGGCGAAGTAGTGATGAGGCTAGGACCAGACTACCAAATAAAATTGTGCAGATAAATAACGTACAACGGAAAAATAAAAGCAAAGACACATATGTCAAGGATGGGAGGGGGAAACATGCTGAGGGGAAATACCAGATAGCAACAAAAGAACAACCATTAAATATATGGGACACAACAATTCCATTTTTCAACAAGAATCAGAAACCAAACAAGTGCACGACATCACCCTTAGTGATTTTACTCTCGTCCTCACCATAAATCAGTATAACTGCACGGCATCACCCTTCGTGATTTAATCTCATCCTTACCATAATATCAACATAATCGGCACGAAATGGTATATCGTGCGGCACGACATCAACCTTCTTGCTTTAACACTCTGTCACCAAAATAATGCACGGCATCATCCCTCGTGCTTTAACTCTCTTCCTCACCCAAACAACAATCACAAATAATAGGGCAAGGAAATAGAGAAGTTACAATAAGAATCCCGAAAAGGGAACAATAATTCAACAACAAGTCCCAACAAGGGACAACATCAATCAACAACAAGTCCCAACAAGGGACAACATCAAACAACAACAATATCCCTGCAAGGTAGATATTCTTTTCTCTTTTTCGCTTTTACTTCACAACTCACTTTACAACTTGAGCCAATGCTCTAATAGGGTTCAATTTACCTCTTACACTTTCACATTTCATTAAACGACTTGAGCCAATGCTCCTCAATGTTCAAATGCCACAATTACTTCCCAAACTTTACCAAAATAGAAATTATCCCAAAGCATGAACAATACAACAAAGTCATAAGAATCACAATATAAGACTCACGGGCATGCTTGACACCATCCTATAGATACTCGTAATCATGCCTATACGTCGTACGCGACAAACACCACATAGCAAATAGGACTCGACTCCTAATCCCTCAAGCTAAGGTTAGACCAAATACTTACCTGATGCCTCGTACACAGTTCAAGCCTCAACTATAGCTTTACCTCTTGATTCCACCACCAACTCGCTCATATCTAGTCACAAGTTACTTAATTACATCAATGAATGCTAATAAACAATTTCTAATGCATGGAAATAAGTTTTCTAAAACTTTTCCCAAAAAGTCAAAAATTGGCCCCGGGACCACATGGTCAAAACCCGCGGTTCGAACCAAAACTCGAGTACCCATTCACTTATGAACTCAAATATATAATTTGTTTTGAAATCGGACCTCAAATCGAGGTCCAAACCCTCAAAAATTGAAAAACAAAACCTAGGTTCTACCCTAAGCACCCAGTTTCCCCATGAAAATAATTGATTTTGAGTTGAAACCATGTTAAAAAATGTTAATGATTTAAGGAAACGAGTTAAAATTGACTTACAATCAATTTGGAAGAAGAGTTATTCTTGAAAAATCGCCCTGGGAAGTTAATATTTTGAAGAGATGTGAAAAATGGTTGATTTTGAGCTAAGAATAAGAATTGCAGGTTGTAGATATAGGAATTGCGAATAGGGTACGCAATTGCAAACCCTTCAGAAAATTTGGACTTTTGCATTTGTGAAAGATATGTTGCATTTGCGAGAGGCTGTTCGCAAACGCAAAATCGCATTTGCGAGGATACAGTCGCATTTGCGGCGCAGGCTTCCAGGTCCACTCTGCGAAGCCTGCAGACCTGATCACACCAGCTGAAGATCTGCATTTCCAAGTCTAAAATCCACCCCGTGGCCTATCTAAAACTCACCCGAGCTCTCGGGGCTCCAAACCAAACATGCACACCAACCTAAAAATATTATACGGACTCGCTCGTGCATTCAAATCACTAAAATAACATCAACAACTATGAATTTAGCATCAAAATCATGAAATTTTCTTAAGAACTTCAAATTTTCAATTTTTCTCAAAAATGATCCGATTCACGTCGTTTCAAGTCCGTTTCTTACCAAGTTTCACAGATTTTTCTTAAATCACATATAAGACCTGTATCGGGCGCCGGAACCAAATTATGGGCCCCATACCATCAAGTTCCAATCACAATTTATTTCTAAATCTCATAAATAATTTCAGAAAATAATTTTCTATAAAAATTTATTTCCCGGGCTTGAGACCTCGGAATTCGATTCCAGGCATACGCTCAAGTCCCATATTTTCTTACGGACCTCCTGGGATCGTCAGAACACGGATCCAGGACCGTTTACTAAAAATGTTGATCGAAGTCAACTTAAATTCATTTAAAAGGCAAAATCTATTATTTTTCACTGATTTTCATATAATGGGTTTCCAGCTAAGTGCCCGGACCGCACATGCAAATTGAGGTAAGGTAAAAAGAAGGTTTTTAGGCCTCGAAATGCTTAATTTATTTCTAAAACAAGTAATGACTTTTTGGGTCATCACAATATATTTATATGGATGTCCACTAATCAAATATAACTCTCACTACTCTTCTCCATTATGTAGATAACCCCCACTACTTCTCACCATTATTGTTGTAACTCCCACACCTCCATAACATACCCATGATCTTCCTTCATGATCTCAAATGCTTAATGGCATATTTAAGGAATTCTTTTGGTATACCTCAATGTTGTGCTATAAATATAGGATTAGAATTTTGTAATACACTTGAATATATGAAAGAAATAAAAATCTCTCCTCTCTTGCTCCTTACATTCTTGTCTATTTGCTTATTTCATATTATTACTTTGAGTTAAGTTTCTTAATACATTATCAGCCTGCGTCTCTAACCAAGATTTGAGTTTTGTTCTTCTTCCGCCCATGTTCTAATTAGTCTCATTACGAGAATCAGAAAAGAATAACTACTATAACTAGTAAGTACAAAAGCAGGTAAGTGTGAGGTTGGAATTGAAAGAGAGTCTACTACGCTCTAGGTTTACTGCTCCATTACTTATGTTGCTTTTTCAGTCTTTTGAGTTGACAATTTAACTTCCCAATAACTTTCATTCTTGACCTTGTCTAAATTATTAAAGATTAGAAAACCGAATAGGTAATTGAATTTTTCTGAGTATGAGTTTGTGTCATTTACATGAATTCTTGGGGTTATGGCTTATGTTATGCTAGTAATAGTTCCTCCACTGCATCTAGTATTTTGATTACAAAGGAAAGGAAATCGGTAATTATAATTTTAATAAATATTTGACCCACAACTCAATGGCCCCTATAATTGTGTGCACTTTTACTAGTAAGTGGCTTGACCTGATAACATTGAGCTAACTGGATAATATAAAAACTGATTATTCTGAGGTTATATTTGTGTGCTTATTTTTTTTTGTTAGTGATATTGATAATAGTAACAAAGTTTGAGTTTTTAGTACCGATGAAATTGTTCTCACACTTTTGAAGTACTCATGAATTGTATAACATACATATTTTTATCATTTTTAATATAATATAGTGTGATCTAAATTTTTTCAAAGTCTGTAAGAAATAGTTTATCTCATTTATATCTTAAAGAAGTCAAAATTACATGCGATGAGTTCATAAATTGATGAAGTACTAATGTTTATAAAATTGTTATAACATAATGGTTTTATGCATAACCATTATATGTGGCCTTGTGGGTAAGTGATTTAGAGGACCGAGGATGAGCCTCAATTGTAATTTGGTATATTATACTATTGATTGAGGGTAAGACGGTGGGTTCAAGTCTCATCGTACCTTGAGAGTAAGACACTGAATTTAAGTCCTAGTGCACCATGATAATAAGTTGTTGGGTTTGAGTCCCAATGAATTATGTCCTAACATGCCTTTATATGGATAAGGCATTGGGTCCCATGCACCATATTGATAATATAATAATGATTAAAGAAAAATAATGTATTTTTCATGAAAAAGCATAAGGCTTGTGCCCCTTAATTTGCTCCATTCTTGATGTGAATGTGATAGCGGTACATAATAAGTATAAATAAAGACAAGTGGTTGACCAATGAACGCGGGCATGCCAAAGATCAAATAATAACAGTCATCATTATGGTAATTGGAAAAAGGAGAACGATAAGAGTTCTCAAAATGATTCTTCAAAGGTGAAGGAATATGTATCAATGTGGTCTATTAATACAAGACACATTCATATGATTATAGTCCATTCGTTGAAAATGTGACTTGTGATAAGCAATGTAAATGCAAGCTCATTCCTGAAAGTAAATGCTGAAATATATATGTGATAAATATTATGCATAAGAAGGTACTTATGCATGGTTGGATAAATACGACAACTCACCTCTAAGGGAGGTTAGAGAGAAATAAAGATAATGAATATTACAATATGGTTACATGAATATGTCTGTCACGACCCATTTTACCATAATAGGTCATGATGGCGCCTAACACCATTGTCAGGCCAGCCGATGCGGAAATATGATTAAGCTCTCATTTTACCTTAGCCAATAAACAATTATACTAGAGATTTGAACATAAAAGGCAAGATCAGTAAGGATCATAAAGTGCTGCAATAGCAATACACCCCAAAATAAATGTATACTACTATGTGTGCCAGAACCTGGTGTCACAAGCTACGGGCAACTAGTAGAATATACACAAAAGAATAACACACTATCCTACTATCTGAATCAGGATAGACAAAAACAAAAGTTCAAGAAAGGACTTCCTCGGTTACGGATTGGCATGAGAGAGAAGCAGCTCACCGTAGAAGTCCCTAAGCGTGCTCACTGATGCGCACCAGGATAATGCCCAGATCCACCTGCCTCAAAGCCTGTACATTTAAGTACAGAAGCGTAGCATGAGTACATAAACCACATGTACTCAGTAAGTATCTCGTCTAATCTCGAAGAAGTAGAAACGAGAGGTCGACTTGATACTTACTAAGGTCAAGATAATGTAATGTAATAAGGTGATAAGTAAAGCATGAGGGATTTTAATAACAGAAGTTTAATAGAAGAACCAAATTCATGTTCTCGTCATAATTAAATTGCCTATTTTCCCTTTTCATATCAAATATGTGATCATGTCATAACTAAATGCAAACATATAAATCATGCACAAACATGCCGAGGTCGACGGCCCGCTCCAATGGAAAATAAATTGTGCACTGTCGAGGGTCGAGCGGCACGAACTATAGATGGATCTATTATCACCGAGGCAATCGGACCGATCCATAATCATCAAGAAAATATCAAGAAAAGCATATAAGGCTCAATTATATACAAGGGAATTCCTACCAAGGCTCAACAACTCATACGTTCACTTTTCATTCCCTCAAGTCTCTAGCAAGTCAAAATGATCATATTGGCAAGTTAAAATAAGAGATATTCTCCAATTAGACATGGCATGGGTCCTAAACTACCTGAACAATTATCATATAGTAGCTACGCACGAACTCTCGTCACCTAGTACGTACGTAGCCCCCACATTTAGCAACAATTACTCATTTAAAATCCTATGGCAAAAATTCCCTCTTACAAGGTTAGAAAGGAGACTCACCTCGCTCCAAAGTGCACTCTCAATATCCAAGAACGAGCTCGAGTCCTTAATTCAAAGCCGGACAATCCCAAACTAATCAAACGAAGCAAGAACTAGTAAATAAAGGCTTACAAAGTTGAATTGTAGCTATTAAACAACTTCCTAAACATTAACACAAGTTTCCTAAATTCCGACCCCGGGCCCGCGTGCACGGATTCCGAAATTTTTCGAAGGAAGTTGTTCTCTATCACCTAAGGATCACAAATATATGATTTCTAGTTCATTTGATAGCAAATTATAGGATTAAATCTTAGTTTTGGTTAAACTCTAGGTCTAACACTAATCTCTTGAATTTTACCTAATTTTAGTGTTAAATCTACCTAATGTTTATGTATTTGAACTAAAAATGAGTGGGGATTACTTACATTGCAATGATATGTGGAAACACCCCCTTTGGAATCGCCAGAATCGCCTAAGTGTGGAAAGAAATGTGGAAGAAATGAGCTTGAGCTCGTATTAAATGAGCTTCTGTTCCCAGCGATTTTCGCTTATGCGGGAGAAATCCCGCTTCTACGGGTTCTGCATCTGCGGAAAATGGCCGCTTATGCGGCTTCTTGGCAACTGGGGCTTGACCGCTTCTGCTGTCCGGGGCCCGCATAGGCGGAATCGCTTATGCGGTTCCAGGGCCGCTTCTGCGAAATAAGGGAACTGAGCCGGACCGCTTCTGCGGTCTAGGGGTCACAGGAGCGGGACCGCTTCTGCGGTCCCTGGGCCACTTCTGCGATTTCCCAGGACTTGGTCCTTTCCGCTTCGGCGATGAGGCGACTGCTTCTGCGGGTCAAGAGCCGCAGAAGCGGTTATGACAGAAGCAGCAGATGGAGTTTTTCCTAAGTTTTCAACTTCACTCAAACCTCGACCATTTGACGCTCGGGGCTCCCGAGCCCCGCCCGAACTTACCGACAAGTCTAAAATCACGAGGCGGACCTACTCGAACCCTCGAAACACTCAAGACAATGTTAAATTGAGGAATCACACCCCAAAACCCAATATCTCAAATCATTGAACTTCAAGTTCTAAACTTTCCTCCAACGGGTTAAAACACCCTTAAACTACTCGGATTGACACCAAATTTTACGGGTATGTCTTAACTGATATTTCGGGCTCATACCAAGTTTCGGAATCGAAATCCGAACCCGATACCTATGAAAAAAATGATTTCTTAGTTCATTTAATTCTTTGAAACTTAAACTTAACAATTTTACATAAAAATTCATTACTCGGGCTAGGGACCTCGGAATTCGATTCGGGGCATACGTCCAGGTCCCATATTTTCCCGCGGACCCTCAGAAATTGTCAAATCACAATTCCGGGTCCGTTTCCCCAAAATATTGACCAAAGTCAAACTTGGCCTTTTTAAAGGAACTTAAAGAAGAAACTAGGCTTAAATCTTGCTCAGAACTCTTGTAACTTCTGAACCACCCATCCCCGCAAGATATAAATTAGCTAAAGCAAGTGCGAAAAGTATTATTTAATGAAACGGGGTTCGAGAATGCAAAACGACCAGTCGGGTCGTTACATCCTCCACCTCTTAAACAAACGTTCGTCCTCGAACGGACATAGAAAGATACCTGGATTGCTGAATAAGTGGGGATATCGGCTCCGCATATCCTCCTCGGACTCCCAGGTCGCCTCCTCGACCGGTTGGCCCCTCCATTGGACTCTTACCGCAGAAATCCTCTTGGTCCTCAACTGGGGTCCTGTCTATCAACAATGGCAACTGGCTCCTCCTCGTAGCCCAAGCTCTCATCTAACCGAATGGTACTAAAATCCAACACATGCGAATAGTCGGTATGATACTTCCGGAGCATCGATACATGGAAGACTGGATGAATTCCTGATAAACTCGGAGGTAAAGCAAGCTCATAGGCAACTTCCCCAACTCGCCTCAACACCTCAAAGGGGCCAATAAACCTTGGTCTCAACTTGCCCTTCTTTCTGAATCTCATAATGCCCTTCATGGGCGAAACCTTCAAGAGAACCTTCTCGCCAACCATAAATGATACATCACGCGCCTTCTGATCCACATAACTCTTCTGCTTGGACTGAGCTGTGCGGAGTCTCTCCTGAATCAACTTTACCTTATCTAAGGCATCCTGAACCAAGTCTCTACCAAGCAGCCTAGCCTCACCAGGCTCAAACCACCCGATCGGAGAACGATAATGCCGACCATATAATGCCTCATACGGGGCCATCTCTATGCTGGACTGATAGTTGTTATTATATGCAAACTCCGCCAAGGGTAAGAATTTATCCCAATTACCCTCCAAAGTCAATCACGCATGCTCTAAGCATATCCTCTAAAATCTGAATTGTCCGCTCCGACTTCCCATCGGTCTGAGGATGGAATGTCGTGCTAAGCTCCACGCGGGTCCCCAACTCACTCTGAACAGCTCTCCAGAAATGGGAAGTGAACTGAGGGCCTCTATCTGATATGATGGAGTTCGGCACACCGTGCAACCTCACTATATCCCGAATGTAAATCTGAGCATACCTCTCTGCCGTATAAGTAGTTTCCACTGGAATGAAATGGGTGGACTTGATCAATCTATCCACAATAACCCACACTGAATCAACCTTTCGTAGAGTCCGCGACAACCCAACCACAAAATCCATAGTGATGCGCTCTCACTTCCATTCCGGAATGGGCATCCGCTGAAGTAGGCCACCTGGCCTCTGGTTCTCATGCTTGACCTACTGGTAATTCAAACATTTAGTTGCATACTCTACAATGTCCTTCTTCATCCTCCGCCACCAGTAATGGTGCCTCAAGTCACGATACATCTTTGTGGCACCTGGATGAATGGAGTACCTCAGACTGTGGGCCTCCTCTAGAACTCTCTCTATCTCAAGCCATCAATATTAGGAACACATACACGGCTCTAAAGCCGTAACACACCATCCTCGCCAATGGAAATCTCCTTGGCACCTTCCTGAAGTACCGTCTCTATGAGAACTGCCAAATGTGGATCATCGAGCTGTCGGGCCTTAATCTCCCCCAACAATGAGGACTGAGCAACCACACATGCTAGGACCTGGCTGGGCTCTGAAATATCCAATCTCACAAGTCTGCTAGCTAAAGACTGAACGTCCAAAGCTAATGGTCTCATCTCAGCAGGGATAAATGCCAAGCTACCCATACTCTCTGCCTTCCTACTCAAGGCATCCGCAACCACATTTGTCTTTCCTGGATGATAAAGAATGGTAATGTCATAATCCTTTAGTAGCTCAAGCCACCTGCACTGCCTCAAATTAAGATCCCTATGCTTGAACAAATACTACAGGCTGCGATGGTCTGTATAAACCTCACATGACACTCCATATAAATGATGCCTCCATATCTTAAGAGCATGAACAATCGCCGCCAACTCTAGATCGTGCACAGGGTAATTTTTCTCATGAACCTTCAGCTGACGTGAAGCATATGCAATAACTCGCCCCTTCTGCATCAATACACATCCCAATCCAGCACGAGAAGCATCGCAATACACTGTATACATCCCTGAACCGGAAGGCAATACAAGAACTGGGGTCGTGGTCAAAGCCGTCTTGAGCTTCTGGAAGCTCTCCTCACAATCATCGGACCAATAGAATGGGGCACCCTTTTGGGTCAATCTGGTCAGAGGTGATGTTATAGATGAAAAGCCCTGCACAAATCGTCGGTAATAGCCTGCCAACCCCAAGAAGCTCCTGATCTCGGTCACTGAGGTAGGACGTGGACTACTCTGAACTACCTCAATCTTCTTGGGATCCACCTTAATACCCTCTCCTGACACTATATGCCCCAAGAATGCTACTGACTCTAGCCAAAACTCGCACTTGGAGAACTTAGCATGAAGTTTCTCTCGCAAGGTCTGAAGCACCACACTCAAAATGCTGCTCGTGCTCCCCCAGGCTATGCGAGTATATCAAGATGTCATCAATGAAGGCGATAACAAATGAGTCAATATAAGGTCTGAACACCCTGTTCATCAAGTCCATAAATGTCACTGGAGCATTAGTCAAGCCAAATGACATCACCAGGAACTCATAGTGGCCATATCTAGTCCTGAATACGGTCTTCGGAACATCTGAATCCCGAATCTTCAGCTGATGATACCCTGACCTCAGGTCAATCTTAGAGAACACCCTAGCACCCTACAGCTGGTCAAACAAATCATCAATACGGGGCAATGGATACTTGTTCTTGATGGTGACTTTGTTCAACAAGCGGTAATCAATGCACATCCGCATAGTCCCATCCTTCTTCTTCACGAATAGCATAGGTTCACCCCAAGGCGATATATTGTGCCTAACAAACCCCTTTGCTAGCAACTCCTCCAACTGCTCCTTCAACTCCTTCATCTCCCTAGGATCCATACTGTACGGCGGGATAGATATAGGCTAAGTGCCTGGAGACAAATTAATACATAAATCAACATCACGATCCGGAGGCATGCCAGGAAGATCAGAAGGAAAAACATCGGCGAACTCTCGGACTGCTGGCACTAAATCCATCGCCGGAGACTCTGTGGTGGTTTCTCGAACATAAGCTAAGTAGGCCAAACACCCCTTCTCAACCATGCGTTGAGCCTTTAGGAAGGAAATGACCCTGCTAGGTGTATCCACAATGGAACCCCTCCACTCCAATCTCGACAACCCTGGCATCGCTAGAGAAACCATCTTGGCATGGAAATCTAGAACGGTGTGATATGAAGATAACCAATCCATGCCCAGAATAACCTCAAAATCGATCATATCGAGCAATATGAGGTCTTCTCTAGTCTCAAGACCACAGAAAATAACCACACAAGATTGGTAGACCCGGCTCACAACCACAGAATCACCTACATGAGTGGACACATGAACAGGAACACCCAAGGGCTCAGGAGAAATAGCCAGAAAATGAGCGAACAGAGATGATACATAAGAATAAGTAGACCCTGGATCAAATAATACCGATGCACCTCTACTGCTGACGGAAATAATACTTGTGATGACGGCATCTGAGGCCAATGCATCTGGCCTGGCTGGGAGGGCATAGAATCTAGATGGATCACCGGCTATCTGGCCTCCATCTAGCTGAGTAGTAGCTGGCTGACCTCTCCCTATCTGGACTCTACCCCTGGAACGACCTCTACGAGTCCGCTCTCCGCCTCTAGGCGCCTGGACTGCTGGCTGGTGCCCCTGCTGTACTGCCTTGCCCCTAAGCCTGGGGTAGTATCTCCTCATATGGCCTGCGTCCCCGCACTCAAAACAACATGGTGTGAGGGCCTGCTGTCCGGATGGCTGACCCTGAATACCAGAAGGCCTAGTACAAAAAGCCTGAGTAGCCGGCAGGCAGTAAGAACTCTCCGACATAGCACTGAAATAGGGACCGGAAGACTCCGGAGGACCTGAATACCCGCTGGATGAATCCTAAATAACTGGCGGGCGGTAAGAACTCTCCGGCATAGAGCTAAAATAGGAGCGCGTTGGAGCACCCCGAGCTGGTGGTGCTGGAGCCGGGGGCCTACTGGGCTGACCCCTCCCAAAGTGACCTCTGCACCTGGCTGGGGCACCTCTGAACTATCCTGAGAATCTGGCCCTCTTGTCCTGCTGCATCTGCTCTCAACCCCTCAAACGGTAACCCTCAATCCTATGGGCAATCTCAAGTACTAGCTGATATCCAGTGCTCATCTCTACCTCACGAGCTATACCCGACCGGATAGTGGGATGTAACCCTGCAACAAACCTCTGTACCCTCTCTGCCTCTGTAGGAAGTATCATGAGTGCATGGCGAGACAACTCAGAGAACCTCGCCTCATAGTCGGTCACTGACATATGAACCTGCTCCAGATACTCAAACTGATGACGTAGCTCTTCCCTCGTAGAGGGTGGAATGTACCAATCAAGAAATAACTGAGTGAACTGACCCCAAGTGAGGGGAGGAGCGCCTACTATCCTGCTAAGAAAGTAAGACTGCCACCATCTACAGGCCCTGCCATCCAGCTGAAAAGTAGAAAAGTCGACTCCGAGTGACTCCAATATCCTCATGTTGTGCAATCTATCCCTGCACCTATCAATGAAATCCTGGGCATCCTCATGAAGTTCGCCCCCGAAGACTGGAGGGTGCAACCTGGTCCATCTGTCTAATAACTTCTGTGGATTGTCGTCCACAGCTGTCCTGGGCTTGGGTGCCGCTGCAACAACTTGCTGGACCCCCTCTGCGGGTAGTACACCCTGAGTATGATAAACTGCGGCTGCATGACCTGGAGCCTATGCAGTAGGGGTCTGTGCTCCCCCTCCTACCCGTGAGGTAGCTGGATCTACTGGAAATAAACCAGCCTGAGTCATAGTGTCCATGAACCGAAGGATACGACCCATGACCTCCTGAAATCCCAGCGCAGTCATGAAATCCACTAGAGTGGGCACAATTGCGGGCGCCTCGCCTTGCTCCTCAATAGTGGGATCCCTCGCATGGTATGCTGGTAGTGCAACTAGAATAGCTCTGGGACGCCCTTATCCCCTACCACGGGCCGGTGCCCTCCCCCAGCCTCTACCTCGGCCTCTGGCAACGGGGGGAACAGTGCCTCCCGGGTCTGGAACATCGGCGGTACGAGTCCTCACCATCTGTGAGAGAATATAAGAGGAAACTTAGTACACTGACCACTACACGATGAATAATGGATAAAGAGTAGTCTTTCCTAACACCCTATAGCCCCTCAAAGATAAATACAGACATCTCCGTACCGATCTACAAGACTCTATTAGGTTTGGCCGTAACTTGTGAGACCTACGTGAACCTAGTGCTCTGATACCATGTTGTCACGACCCATTTTACCATAATAGGTCATGATGGTGCCTAACACCATTGTAAGGCCAGCCGATGCGGAAATGTGATTAAGTTCTCATTTTACCTTAGCCAATAAATAGTTATACTAGAGATTTGAACATAAAAGGTAAGACCAGTAAGGATCATAAAGTGCTACAACAGCAATACACCCCAAAATAAATGTCTACTACTGTGTGTGCCAGAATGGTGTCACAAGCTACGGGCGACTAGTAGAATATACACAAAAGAATAACACACTATCCTACTGTCTGAATCAGGATAGACAGAAACAAAAGTACAAGAAAGGACTTCCTCGGCTGCGGATCGGCATGAGAGAGAAGCAGCTCACCGTAGAAGTCCCCAAGCGTGCTCACTGCTGCGCACCAGGATAATGCCCAGATCCACCTGCCTCAAAGCCTGTATATTTAAGTACAGAAGCGTAGCATGAGTACATAAACCACATGTACTCAGTAAGTATCCCGTCTAATCTCGAAGAAGTAGAGACGAGAGGTCGACTTGATACTTACTAAGGTCAAGATAATATAATGTAATAAGGTGATAAGTACAGTATGAGGGATTTTAATAACACAAGTTTAATAGAGGAGCCAAATTCATGTTCTCGTCATAATTAAATTACCTGTTTTCCCTTTTCATGTCAAATATGTGATCATGTCATAACTAAATGCAAGCATATAAATCATGCACAAACATGCCGAGGTCGACGGCCCGCTCCAACGGAAAATAAATTGTGCACTACCGAGGGTCGAGCGACACGAACCATAGATGCATCTATTATCACCGAGGCGATCGGTCCGATCCATAATCATCAAGAAAATATCAAGAAAAGCACATAAGGCTCAATTATGTACAAGGGAATTCCTACCAAGGCTCAACAACTCATATGTTCACTTTTCATTCCCTCAAGTCTCTAGCAAGTCAAAATGATCATATTGGCAAGTTAAAATAAGAGATATTCCCCAATTAGACATGGCATGGGTCCTAAACTACCTGAACAATTATCATATAGTAGCTACGCACGGACTCTCATCACCTAGTATGTACGTAGCCCCCGCATTTAGCAACAATTACTCATTTAAAATCCTATGGGGACAATTTTCTCTTAAAAGGTTAGAAAGGAGACTCACCTTGCTCCAGAGTGCACTCCCAATATCCAAGAACGAGCCCGAGTCCTTAATTCGAAGCCGGACAATCCCAAACTAATCAAACGAAGCAAGAACTAGTAAATAAAGGCTTACAAGGTTGAATTCTAGCTATTTAAGCAACTTCCTAGCCATTAACACAAGTTTCCTACATTTCGACCCCAGGCCCGCGTGCACGGATTCCGAGATTTTTCGAAGGAAGTTGTTCTCTATCACATAAGGATAAGAAATATATGATTTGTTATTCATTTCATAGCAAATTATAGGATTAAATATTAGTTTTGGTTAAACCCTAGGTCTAACTCTAATCTCTTGAATTTTACCTAATTTTAGTGTTAAATCTACCTAATGTTTATGTATTTGAACTAAAAGTGAGTGGGGATTACTTACCTTGCAATGATGCGTGGAAACTCCCCCTTTGGAATCACCAAAATAGCCTAAGTGTGGAAAGAAATGAGCTTGAGCTCGTATTAAATGAGCTTCTGTCCCCAGCGATTTTCGCTTCTGCGGGTTCCGCTTCTGCGGAAAATGGCCGCTTATGCGGCTTCTTGGCAACTGGGGCTCGACCGCTTCTGCGGTCTAGGGGCCGCATAGGCGGAATCGCTTATGCGGTCCCAGGGCCGTTTCTGGGAAATACGGGAACTGAGCCGGACCGCTTCCGCGGTCTAGGGGTCGCAGAAGCGGCACCGCTTCTGCGGTTTCCCAAGTGTTGGTCCTTTCTGCTTCCGAGATGAGGCAACCGCTTCTGCGGTCCAAGAGCCGCAGAAGCGGTTATGATAGAAGTAACAGATGGAGTTTTTCCTAAGTTTTCAACTTCACTCGAACCTCGACCATTTGACGCTCGGGGCTCCCGAGCCCCGCCCGAATATACCGACAAGTCTAAAATCACAAGGCAGACCTAATCGAACCCTTGAAACACTCAAAACAATGTTAAATTGAGGAACCACACCCCAAAACCCAATATCTCAAATCATTGAATTTCAAGTTCTAAACTTTCCTCCAACGGGTCAAAATGCCCTTAAACTACTCGGATCGACACCAAATTTTACGGGTAGGTCTTAACTGATATTTCGGACTCGTACCAAGTTTCGGAATCAAAATCCAAACCCGATACCTATGAAAACTATGATTTCTTAGTTTATTAAATTATTTGAAACTTAAACTTAACAATTTTACATAAAACTTCATTACTCGGGCTAGGGACCTCGAAATTCGATTTCGGGCATATGCCCAGGTCCCATATTTTCCCGCGGACCCTCAAAAATTGTCAAATTACGATTCTGGGTCCATTTTCCCAAAATATTGATCGAAGTCAAACTTGGCCTTTTTAAAGGAACTTAAAGAAGCAACTAGGCTTAAATCTTGCTCAGAACTCTTCTAACTTCTGAACCACCCATCCCCGTAAGTCATAAATTAGCTAAAGCAAGTGTGGAAAGTATTATTTAAGGGAATGGGGTTCGAGAATGCAAAATGACCAGTCGGATCGTTACAATGTCATAAATATTTTACCATGCCTTATAAAAAGTTATTAAAGGCAAAGTAAAGCAAGAAATGAGTCTTGTCTATAATGTTTTTGATTGTGACAATGATAAGATAATTTTTTCTGTGGAGGAAAAATTCACCACGTGGATGGTGGTATAAAAGATCTTGTAGTACAAAATTATTGAGAGCTTCGAAAGAGTGAATTTGTTACTACCCGAATAAATAAAATTATTCATGGCATTGGTGGTTGTAAGTCTCAAAAAGGAACTTTTTGATTTTCAAATATATTAGCCAAAGGGGTTGGCATATTGAGACTATAAATGAAAGGAAGATTGAATATCTTGATATTACTATAATCATATCGGGTAAATATCAAAGGTTGCCCAATTTTTCTTCTATTTGTACTACAGATGTATAAGCATGGTGATGAAATCACATGCTATAGTAAACTAAATATTTACTGAAATAAATAATAGTTTGCACGACCGGTTGGCCATCCCGGTTCAATTATGATGCGAAAATTAATTGAGAATTCACATTGGTATATATTGAAGAAATAGAAGATTCTTCAAGAATTCTCTTGTGCAGCTTATTCTTATGATATACCGGTCAAGGTTGGGATTGAATCCCTTAAAATCTAGAATGAATAAAAGGTGATATATATATGGGCCCAGTCACCTGCCATGTGGACCGTTTACTATTATATAATTTTAAAAGATGCATTTATTGTATGGTCACATGTGCGTTTGTTGTGAACTTGGAGTTTGGCTTTTGCAAGGTTGCTTGCTGAAGTTATTAGAGTGCAGTTCCAGAATATAAATTATGATAATTTATTTTGATAATGTTGGTTTAAATCAAAGTTGGTTTAGTAGAAATGGTATGCCTCCAATTAAGCTAAGCCATTGATTATGAGAATAGAACTCCCAAATCGAAATTTGGTATGAGGTATATTATTTAATATGCAACATCACTTGTATGTATTTAGCCAACAAGTTATGATAAATTCTCCCTATCACAATTAGTTCAGGATCAGGAACCAAATAATTTCTATATAGAAATATGGATGTGCGATATGATATATGATATAATTATCCCACCACAATGCACAAATATTGGTCCCCAAAGAAGATTAGGGATATGTGTTGGTGATCCCAACATTTGGGGCAGAAAATGAGCAACTGAAAAAAGTAATACATGGAATGAATTTATGAGTACACTTAGATCCTCGTACAAGAAAACATGAACTTGAAGTTCAAGTGATAATTCATTTGCAAAATTATGCCAGGCGCATTTGCTGACCCAAAGCTCAATGTCATATTTTAGCTGTTAATGCTCCAAATAAAATAAAGTTCATGATAGACAGTGTCCATGCATCAAGCGTAATAGACTAATTGGTTCCAAAGATAAAATTTCATTGAAGAAGGAGAGGAGCAAATGCTCAAGATGGTCATAATAAGGAGGAAAGAGCTCTATAAGAGCACTGTGATATAAAATTTTATAAGACCTCATGGAAGAGGCTCAGGTACCTGAAAATAATGAGATCTCGATAAGTTATGTCTTTTGTGTGTGATGATGGAACAAATGTAAAATGATCACCGATGATATTGTTGATATAATGTACCGCTCAATATTTTTAATATTGACGAGGATGTTACTAAAGCGGTGTTGGAATTCTTTGACACATGTGTCATGTGTAGAACCATCAACTACACTACCATAACACTGGTCCCTAAGGTACAAAATCCAGCGAGAATCTTTGAGTTTAGGCCCATATCTTGCTCTACGATATTGTACAAGATCATCTCAAAAATTCTGACACATAGAATGCAAGAGGTAATGAATGATATTGTTGATCCGGGTCAGTCAACTTTTGTACTAGGAAGAGTCATCACTCGCAATATAATACTGAGCCATGAATTCGTAAAGGGCTATGGAAGGAAAGGGGTATCACCGAGGTGCATGCTGAAGATAGATATGATAAAGGTCATCACTTGTTTTAGAAATAAATTCAATGTTCCGAGGCCTAAAAACCTCCCTTTTACCTCTCTTTGATTTGCGTACGTGGTCCGGACCTATATCCGGAAAGACTTTTATGTAAAAAGATGAGAAATAAAAATTTCTAGAGTTAAAAATTTGTTTTTAGTTAACTTTGGTCAATATTTTGAGCAAACAGACCCGGATCCGTGTTCCGACGATTTCGCGAGGTCCGTAGCAAAATATGGGATTTAGGCGTATGCCCGGAAATAAATTCCTAGGTCCCAAGCCTTAGAAATAAAATTTTGAAAGAAATTATTTTGTTGAATTATCTAAGAAATGAAGAAAATAATTAGTGTTTGAAACCATTGATATCGGGCTCGTATTTTGGTTTTGGAGCCCGATACAAACTTGTTATAGTATTTGAATGATAGCTGTGAAATTTGGTAAACAATAGAGTCTATTTGACGTGAGTTGGACTTCCGGTGGAAGAGTTATGAAATTTAAGTGTTCTTGATGAAAATGATGATTTTTGATGTTTAATTCCTGGTTTTACATGTTATTTTGATGATGTGATCGCATGAATAGGCCCACATGATGTTTTTGAGTTAGTATGTACATTTGGTTTGGAGTCTCAAGGGCTCGGGTGGGTTTCGGGTAGATTCCGGGGTGTCTTAGGCTTAAAAAGTGAATGTTGCAGGTTCAGAGAAGTGTAAATCTCTGAACCCGCCAGTGCAATCCTCATTGGTTTTGTGCTGTCCGTGGTGGGGGCTTTGCGGCTGCACTCAAGTTAGTGCGGTCCGCACAGGTTCACTGGTCTGACTTTGTGTCACGACCCAAACCCCGCACTGGTCGTGATGGCGCCTCTCATGAAGACAAGTCCAGCCAAATAACCCAACTAGTCTCTTTAAAAAATAGTTAAGCATAAATGAACAGCAAAAATATGACTTAATAATATTAATTATCGAAATTACAACCCAACACAGCCCAAACCGAGGTGCAACTAGTCACGAGCATCTATAAGAATGTAATTACATTTACAAGTCTAGAAATATGCTAAACATGAGTAATGAATAACATAGAGAGAAAACGGTGTTGTGGACGTTGGCAGTCAATTCGCTAAACTCCTACAACTCTGCCTCCAAACAACCAATACCCGCTACCGGGTGAATAAATACATGCAACTGCACACGAGGTACAGGGAGTAAAGTGAGTACTCCAACTCAGTGAGTAATAAAGGTAAATAACAACTGACCAGTAAGAAATCACGTAAGGCACACCATCATACTGTATGGAAGCAGGGTACAATCCTTTGAGAAAACAGTAAGTCTGTGAAATATGTGGAAATATCTTGGCTCAGTTTAAAGCTCTTTTGAAAATGATCCTTTCAACAGTTAGGAAAACGATTTCAAAACAGTTAATGCTGATGAGCACAGGAAAATCCATCCATCGGGCACAAATACCACAAAATAAGAGGTAAAAAGGCAAATAAATATGCAAGATGAGCATATAAAAGTTTGCCCCTCGGGCAATATCTCAAAACAGTACCAGCCCTTCGGGCTCACTCTCAGAAACACTCTCAGCCCCTCGGGCTCTCTCTCTCTCAGATCACTCTCAGAACAGTATCACATAGTAACCGCTGTGGCGTACAGCCTGATCCACAAATCGCTGCAGCATGCAGCATGATCCAAATATCGTTGCGGCGTGTAGCCCGATCCCCATGGGTACCCGCGCTCAGTTTGGGGGTGCAGACTCCGGAGGGGCCCCTTACGGCCCAAGCGCAATATCAAGCCATAGCGTGGCATCAAATCTAGGCCCTTGGCCTCATATCGGTATCAGTATAACACTGCTGCAGCATGCAGCCTGATCCATATATATGTATACATTGCTGCGGCTTGCAGCCCTATCCAAAATTATCCTCACAGTACAGACCCTCGGCCTAAGTCAGTCAACAGAATCACATAAGTCACTCGGGCAACAATAAACATGATGCTCAACCCACAATATTATTGGAAATATCATTTCAAGTGTTAAAGCAAGTAAACTTGGCTGAGTTTTGAAAACAGTGTAAAAATACATGACTGAGTTCAAGTATCAAAATCAAACAGTAAGGAAATATCAACATCCATCCCCGGAGGAGTTCAAATAGCTGGCACGAAGCCAAATATGGCAATCAGTCCAAGTCATGATGATAACAAATAAGTTTCAATCAATTACACAGTAAAATTATCAATCAGAACGGAGTCACAATCCCCAACGGTTCTCTATCCCACGCTCGATATCTGGCGTGCAAGTCACCTCAATATAACACTACAATGTGCAAATCCGGGGTTTCAAGCCCTCAGGATATTATTTACAATCATTACTCACCTCGAACCAGTGAAATCTCTAGCTCACGATGCCTTTTACCCTCAAATCGGCTTCCACACACGTCGAATCTATTCAAAATCAGAGAGAATACATCACAATATGATAAGGGAACAGAGCCCAAGAGAAAACAATCAATAACGGGCACAACTCCGGAAATTACCAAAAACCCGAGCCCCGAGCCCACTTCTCGAAACTCAAAAATTTATACATCAATATGTTCCTTATCTTCTCTCGAGTTCATACATACCAAGAACTCTCAAATCCGAGCTCAAATGGCCCTTCAAATTCCAATTAAAAATTTCAAAAACTCAAGCCCTAGTTCTTCACATTTTAGCCATGTTTACATGAATTTCAAAGTTAATTTCACATAATAATCGTATTTTTAGTTCATAGGACTTACCTCCAATCAATCCCAGTCGAAATCCTCTTCAATTTCTGCCCAAAAGCTCTCAAGGTCGATAAAAATGGTGGAAATAACCCTTAGCTCGCGTAACAAAATGAGCTTTTAAAACCCTTCTTTGAATGGTCCTTTTCGCATATGCGGTTTTGCGGTTCTTCCTCCGCTTCTGCGGATTTTTATTAGGACAAGGACCGCTTTTGCGGTCAAATATCGCTCCTGCGGAAATCGCTTATGCGGTCAACCACCTGCTTCTACGGAACCTCCCTCGCATACACGCCGCACCTGGGGAATCCTTCCGCTTCTACGGAAATTCTCCAACCGACCAACACTTGCTTCTGCGCCCCAACCCTTCGCATCTGCGGAACCGCATCTGCAGCCCCTCTTCCGCAGATGCGGAAATACCAGGTATCAGCAAATACGAGCAATGCTCAAGTTCAAAATCCATCCCGATGGCCATCCGAAATTACCTCAAGGCCCCTGGGACCTCAACCAAAAGTGCCAACCCATCCTAAAACGTTATTCAAACTTGCTCCAATTATCAAAACACCACAAAAAACACCAAATCAATCAAATTACATCGGATCCAAGTCTAAGTTCTTCTAAAACTTCCGAATTACGCATGTGATCAAAAACCCGACCAAAACACCTGAATCACCTAAAATTTTGCGCACGCATCCCAAATCACCTAACGAAGCTACTGCAACTCTCGGAATTCCATTCCCACCCTCAGCTCAAAATCTCACCTATCAATCGGAATTCTCCAAAACACTAACTTCGCCAACTCGAGCCTAATTCTACATCGGACCTCCAAAATCACTTACGATCATACTCCTAAGTCAAAAATCATCCCCCGAACCTAATAGAATCATCGGAAATCACATCTGAGCCCTCTAACTCATAAGTCAACATCCGATTGACTTTTCCAATACAAACCTTCCTTAAAGAGGCTAAGTGTCTCATTTCCTTCTAAAACCAATCCAAATCGACTCATTCAACCAAGACTCTTATAATGAAACATGAGGAAGAAGAAAGTGGGGACGGGGTAGTAACTCACGTGACGACGGGCCGAGTCGTCACATCCTCCCCCACTTAAACACATGTTCGTCCTCGAACATTCCCAGAGCTGTTCTAAAAGCCAACCAATCGCTGAATAACCTTACCATGCATATACCCGGGGGTGATCCCATGTCACCCTATCTCGTATAGGTCCGATAACACAACATATCTGAAATTTCACAATCCATCTAGTCCATAAACCATAGTGTGAGCACGTGATTTTTACCCCAAGTAAAAATTCCAAAATTAAAAATAAATAAAAGGGAATTAATTATGAA
>MDKF010499992.1:0-10786 GCA_026770625.1 Nicotiana glauca
TGCAAAAAATATAGATAGAGAAGTCTCGTAAGGCAGAATGGTTGCCTTATGCAATGTAGAAAATCCAGATGGAGATAGTGTTTAGTCTCATAAGGCAGAATGGTAGCCTTATGTAATGGAGAAAATACAGATCGAGATAGTGTTAAGTCTTTGAAGGCAGAATTGTAGCCTTATGCAATGTAGAAAAATGCAGATAGAGACAGTGTTTAGTCTCGTATGGCAAAATGGTTGCCTTATGCAATGTAGAAAATCCAGATGGAGATAGTGTTTTGTCTCACAAGGCAGAATGGTAGCCTTAAGCAATGTAGAAAATGCAGATGGAGATAGTGTTTAGTCTTTGAAGGCAGAATGGTAGCCTTATCCAATGCGGAAAATGCATACGGAGATAGTCTTTAGTCTTAGAAGGCAGAATGGTAGCCTCACACAATGCAGAAAATTGCAGATCGAGACAGTGTTTAGTCTCGTAAGGTAGAATGGTAGCCTTATGCAATGAAGAAAATGCAGATAAATATAGTGTTTAGTCTAGGAAGGTAGAATAGTAGCCTTGTGCAATATAGAAAATGCAGATGTAGATAGTGTTTAGTCTTTTAAGGCAGAATGGTAGTCTTATGCAATGCACAAAATGCATACGGAGATAGTCTTTAGTCTTGGAAGGCAGAATGGTAGCCTTACACAATGCAGAAAAATGCAGATGGAGACAGTGTTTAGTCTCAGAGGGTTGAATGGTATCCTTATGCAATGAAGAAAATGCAGATGGAGATAATTTTTAGTCTAGGAAGGTAGAATGGTAGCCTTATAAAATGCAAAAAATGCAGATGGAGACAGTGTTTAGTCTCGGAAGACAGAGTGGTTGCCTTATACAATAAAGAAAATGCAGATGGAGACAGTGTTTAGTCTCGGAAGACACAATGGTAGCCTTATGCAATGGAGAAAAATGAATATCGATACATTGTTTAGTGTCGGAAGGCAGAATGGTAGCCTTATGCAATGCAGAAAATGGAGATGGAGATAGTGTTTAGTCTCGGAAGGCAGATTGGTTGCCTTAAGCAATACAGAAAATATAGATGGAGAGAGTGTATAGTCTCAGAATGCAGAATGGTATCCTTATGCAATGCAAAAAAATGCAATTGGAGACAGTGTTTAGTTTCGGAAGGCAGAATGGTAGCCTTATGCAATGTGGAAAATGCAGATAGAGATAGTGTTTGGTCTCGTAAGGAAGAATGGTAGCCTAATGCAATGTAGAAAATCCAGATAGAGACAGTGTTTAGTCTCGTAAGGCAAAATGGTAGCCTTATGCAATGCATAAAATGTAGATGGAGACATTGTTTAGTGTCGGAAGGCAGAATGGTAGCCTTATGCAATGCAAAAAATGTAGATGGAGATAGTGTTTAGTCTCGAAAGGCAGAATGGTAGCCTTACGCATTGCAGAAAAATGCAGATGGAAATAGTGTTTAGACTCGAAAGGCAGAATGGTAGCTTTATGAAACGCAGAAAAATGAAAACGGAGACATTGTTTAGTCTCGGAAGGCAATTTGGTAGCCATATAAAATGCAAAAAATGCTGATGGACACAATGTTTAGTCTCGGAAGGTAGAATGGTAGCCATACGCAATGCAGAAAAATGCAGACGGAGACAATGTTTAGTCTCAGAAGGTAGAATGGTAGCCTTATGCAATGCAGAAAATCCAGATAGAGACAATGTTTAGTATCAGAAGGAAGAATAGTAGCTTTATGCAATGTAGAAAAATATAGATGAGACAGTGTTTAGTCTCTAAATGCACAATGGTAGCCTTATGCAATGCAAAAAATGCTGATGGAGACAATGTTTAGTCTCGAAAGGTAGAATGGTAGCGTTATGCAATGCATAAAATGTAGATCGAGGCAGTGTTTAGTCTCGGAAGGCATAATGGTAGCTTTATACAATGCAGATGGAGACCGTGTTTATTCTCGGAAGGTAGAATGGTAGCCTTATGCAATGCAGAAAATGCATATGGGGATTGTGTTTAGTCTCGGAAGGCAGAATCGTAGCCTTATGCAATGCCAAAAAATATAGATGGAGACAGTGTTTAGTCTCAGAAGGCAGAATGGAAGCCTTATGCAATGCCGAAAATGCAGATGGAGACAGTGTTTAGTCTCAGATAGCAGAATGGTAGCTTTATGCAATTCAAAAAATGTAGATAGAGACAATGTTTAGTCTCGGAAGGCAGAATGGTAGCCTTATGCAATGCAGAAAATGTAGATGGAGATAGCATTTAGTCTCGGAAGGCAGAATGGTAGCTTTATTCAATGCCGAAAAATGAAAATGGAGACAGTGTTTAGTCTCGGAAGGCAGAATTGTAGCTTTATGCAATGAAGAAAATGAATATGGTGACTGTGTTTAGTCTCGGAAGGCTTAAAGGTAGCCTTATGCAATGTAAAAAATACAGATGGAGATAGTGTATAGTCTCGGAAGGTAGAATGGTATAATTATGCAATGCAGAAAAATGCAGATGGAGACAGTGTTTAGTCTCGGAAGGCAGAATGGTAGCCTTATGCAATGAAATAAATGCAGATAGAGAAGTCTCGTAAGGCAGAATGGTAGCCTTATGCAATGTAGAAAATTAAGATGGAGACAATCTCGTAAGGCAGAATGGTAGCCTTATGTAATGGAGAAAATGTAGATCGAGATAGTGTTAAGTCTTTGAAGACAGAATTGTAGCCTTATGCAATGCAAAAAAATGTAGATAGAGACAATGTTTAGTCTCGTAAGGTAGAATGGTAGCCTTAAGCAATGAAGAAAATGCAGATGGAGATAGTGTTTAGTCTAGGAAGGTAGAATATGCAGAAAATGCAAATTTAGATTGTGTTTAGTCTTTGAAGGCAGAATGGTAGTCTTATCCAATGCAGAAAATGCATACGGAGAGAGTCTTTAGTCTTAGAAGGCAGAATTGTAGCCTTACATAATGCAGAAAAATGCAGATGGAGATAGCGTTTAGTCTAGGATGGTTGAATGGTAGCCTTATGCAATGAAGAAAGTGAAGATGGAGATAGTTTTTAGTCTAGGAAGGTAGATTGGTAGCCTTATACAATGCAAAAAAATGCAGATGGCGACAGTGTTTAGTCTCGGATGGTGGAATGGTTGCCTTATGCAATGGAGAAAATGTAGATGGAGACAGTGTTTAGTCTCGAAAGACAGAGTGGTAGCCTTATACAATAAAGAAAATGCAGATGGAGACAGTGTTTAGTCTCGGAAGACACAATGGTAGCCTTATACAATGCAGAAAAATGAAGATGGAAACATTGTTTAGTGCCGGAAGGCAGAATGGTAACCTTATGCAATGCAGAAAATGTAGATGGAGATAGTGTTTAGTTTCGGAAGGCAGATTGGTTGCCTTAAGCAATTCAAAAAATGCAGATGGAGACAGTGTATAGTCTCGAATACAGAATGGTATCCTTATGCAATGCAGAAAAATGCAGATGGGGATTGTGTTTAATCTCGGAAGGCAGAATCATAGCCTGATGCAATGCCAAAAAATATAGATGGAGACAGTGTTTAGTCTTTGAAGGCAGAATGGTAGTCTTATGCAATGCAGAAAATGCATACGGAGAGAGTCTTTAGTCTTGGAAGACAGATTGGTAGCCTTACACAATGTAGAAAAATGCAGATGGAGATAGTGTTTAGTCTAGGATGGTTGAATGGTAGCCTTATGCAATGAAGAAAATGCAGATGGAGATAGTTTTTAGTCTAGGAAAGTAGATTGGTAGCCTTATACAATGCAAAAAAATGCAGATGGCGACAGTGTTTAGTCTCGGATGGTGGAATGGTTGCCTTATGAAATGGAGAAATTGCAGATGGAGACATTATTTAGTCTCGGAAGGCAGAATGGTAGCCTTATGCAATGAAATAAATGCAGACAGAGAAGTCTCGTAAGGCAGAATGGTTGCCTTATGCAATGTAGAAAATTAAGATGGAGACAGTCTCGTAAGGCAGAATGGTAGCCTTATGTAATGGAGAAAATGTAGATCGAGATAAGGTTAAGTCTTTGAAGGCAGAATTATAGCCTTATGCAATGCCAAAAAATGCAGATAGAGACAATGTTTAGTCTCGTAAGGCAGAATGGTAGTCTTATGCAATGCAGAAAATGCATACGGAGAGAGTCTTTAGTCTTGGAAGGCAGAATAGTAGCCTTACACAATGTAGAAAAATGCAGATGGAGATAGCGTTTAGTCTAGGATGGTTGAATGGTAGCCTTATGCAATGAAGAAAATGCAGATGGAGATAGTTTTTAGTCTAGGAAGGTAGATTGGTAGCCTTATACAATGCAAAAAAATGGAGATGGCGACAGTGTTTAGTCTCGGATGGTGGAATGGTTGCCTTATGCAATGGAGAAAATGCAGATAGAGACAGTGTTTAGTCTCGGAAGACAGAGTGGTAGCCTTATACAATAACGTAAATGCAGATGGAGACAGTGTTTAGTCTCGGAAGACACAATGGTAGCCTTATGCAATGCAAAAAAATGAAGATGGAAACATTGTTTAGTGTCGGAAGGCAGATTGGTAGCCTTATGCAATGCAGAAAATGTAGATGGAGATAGTGTTTAGTTTCGGAAGGCAGATTGGTTGCCTTAAGCAATTCAGAAAATGCAGATGGAGACAGTGTATAGTCTCGAATGCAGAATGGTATCCTTATGCAATGTTGAAAAATGCAGATGGGGATTGTGTTTAGTCTCGGAAGGCAGAATCGTAGCCTTATGCAATGCCAAAAAATATAGATGGAGACAGTGTTTAGTCTCAGAAGGCAGAATGGAAGCCTTATGCAATGTCAAAAATGCAGATGGAGACAGTGTTTAGTCTCAGATAGCAGAATGGTAGCCTTATGCAATTCAAAAAATGTAGATAGAGACAATGTTTAGTCTCGGAAGGCAGAATGGTAGCCTTATGCAATGCAGAAAATGTAGATGGAGATAGCGTTTAGTCTCGGAAGGCAGAATGGTAGCTTTATTCAATGCAAAAAAATGAAAATGGAGACAGTGTTTAGTCTCGGAAGGCAGAATGGTAGCCTTATGCAATGAAGAAAATGAATATGGAGACTATGTTTAGTCTCGGAAGGCTTAAAGGTAGCCTTATGTAATATAAAAAAAACATATGGAGATAGTGTTTAGTCTCGGAAGGTAGAATGGTATAATTATGCAATGCAGAAAAATGCAGATGGAAACAGTGTTTAGTCTCGGAAGGCAGAATGGTAGCCTTATGCAATGAAGAAAATGAATATGGAGACTATGTTTAGTCTCGGAAGGCTTAAAGGTAGCCTTATGTAATATAAAAAATACATATGGAGATAGTTTTTAGTCTCGGAAGGTAGAATGGTATAATTATGCAATGCAGAAAAATGCAGATGGAGACACTGTTTAGTCTCGGAAGGCAGAATGGTAGCCTTATGCAATGAAGAAAATGCAGATCCAGATAGTGTTAAGTCTTTGAAGGCAGAATTGTAGCCTTATGCAATGCAAAAAAATGCAGATAGAGATAGTGTTTAGTCTCGTAAGGTAGAATGGTAGCCTTATGCAATGAAGAAAATGCAGATGGAGATAGTGTTTAGTCTAGGAAGTAGAGTAGTAGCCTTATGCAATGCAGAAAATGCAGATTTAGATTGTGTTTAGTCTTTGAAGGCAGAATGGTAGTCTTATGCAATGCAGAAAATGCATACGGAGAGAGTCTTTAGTCTTGGAAGGAAGATTGGTCGCCTTACACAATGCAGAAAAATGCAGATGGAGATAGTGTTTAGTCTGGGATGGTTGAATGGTAGCCTTATGCAATGAAGAAAATGCAGATGGAGATAGTTTTTAGTCTAGGAAGGTAGATTGGTAGCCTTATACAATGCAAAAAAATCTAGATGGCGACAGTGTTTAGTCTCGGATGGTGGAATGGTTGCCTTATGCAATGGAGAAAATGCAGATGGAGACAGTGTTTAGTCTCGGAAGACAGAGTGGTAGCCTTATACAATAAAGAAAATGCAGATGGAGACAGTGTTTAGTCTCGGAAGACACAATGGTAGCCTTATGCAATGCAGAAAAATGAAGATGGAAACATTGTTTAGTGTCGGAAGGCAGAATGGTAGCCTTATGCAATGCAGAAAATGTAGATGGAGATAGTGTTTAGTTTCGGAAGGCAGATTGGTTGCCTTAAGCAATTCAGAAAATGCAGATGGAGACAGTGTATAGTCTCGAATGCAGAATGGTATCCTTATGCAATGCAGAAAAATGCAATTGGAGACAGTGTTTAGTTTCGGAAGGCAGAATGGTAGCCTTATGCAATGTAGAAAATGCAGATAGAGACAGTGTTTGGTCTCGTAAGGAAGAATGGTAGCCTAATGCAATGTATAAAATCTAGATAGAGAAAGTGTTTAGTCTCGGAAGGCAAAATGGTAGCCTTATGCAATGCAGAAAATACTGATGGAGACATTGTTTAGTGTCGGAAGGCAGAATGGTAGCCTTATGCAATGCAAAAAATATAGATGGAGATAGTGTTTAGTCTCGGAAGGCAGAATGGTAGCCTTACGCAATGTAGAAAAATGTAGATGGAGATAGTGTTTAGTCTCGAACGGCAGAATGGTAGCTTTATGAAACGCAGAAAAATGAAAACGGAGATAGTGTTTAGTCTCGGAAGGCGGAATGGTGGCCTTATGCAATGAAGAAAATGAATATGGAGACAGTGTTTAGTCTCGGAAGGATTAATGGTAGCCTTATGCAATGCAAAAAATACAGATGGAGATAGTGTTTAGTCTTATGCAATGTAGAAAATCCAGATAGAGACGGGTGTTTAGTCTCAGAAGACAGAATGGTAGCCTTATGCAATGCAAAAAAGTGCAGATGGAGACAGTTTTTATCATCGGAAGGTAGAATGGTAGCCATATGGAATGCATAAAATGCACATGGAGATAGTATTTAGACTTGGAAGGCATAATGGTAGCCTTAAGAAATGCAGAAAATGTAGATGGAGATAGTATTTAGTCTCAGAAGGCATAATGGTATGCTTATGCAATGTAGAAAATGCAGATGTAGATAGTGTTTAGTCTCGGAAGGCAGAATGGTAGTTTTATGCAATGTAGAAAAATAAAGGTGAGACAGTGTTTAGTTTCTGAATGCAGAATGGTAGCCTTATGCAATGCAAGAAATGCAGATGGAGACAATGTTTAGTCTCGAAAGGTAGAATTTTAGCGTTATGCAATGCATAAAATGTAGATCGAGGCAGTGTTTAGTCTCGGAAGGCATAATGGTAGCTTTATGCAATGAAGATGGAGACCGTGTTTAGTCTCGGAAGGTAGAATGTTAGCCTTATGCAATGCAGAAAATGCAGATGGGGATTGTGTTTAGTCTCGGAAGGCAGAATCGTAGCCTTATGCAATGCCAAAAAATATAGATGGAGACAGTATTTAGTCTCGGAAGGCAGAATGGAAGCCTTATGCAATGTAGTAAATGCAGATGGAGACAGCGTTTAGTCTCAGATGGCAGAATGGTAGCCTTATGCAATTCAAAAAATGCAGATAAAGACAATGTTTAGTCTCGGAAGGCAGAATGATAGCCTTATGCAATGCAGAAAATATAGATAGAGATAGCATTTAGTATCGGAAGGCAGAATGGTAGCTTTATGCAATGCAAAAAAATGAAAATGGAGACAGTGTTTAGTCTCGGAAGGCAGAATGGTAGCCTTATGCAATGAAGAAAATGAATATGGAGACTATGTTTAGTCTCGGAAGGCTTAAAGGTAGCCTTATGTAATGTAAAAAAATACATATGGAGATAGTGTTTAGTCTCGGAAGGTAGAATGGTAAGATTATGCAATGCAGAAAAATGTAGATGGAAACAGTGTTTAGTCTCGGAAGGCAGAATGGTAGCCTTATGCAATGAAAAAAATGCAAATAGAGAAGTCTCATAAGGCTGAATGGTTGCCTTATGCAATGTAAAAAATTCAGATGGAGGCAGAGTTTAGTCTCATAAGGCAGAATGGTAGCCTTATGTAAAGGAGAAAATGCAGATCGAGATAGTGTTAAGTCTTTGAAGGCAGAATTGTAGCCTTATGCAATGCAAAAAAATGTTGATAGAGACAGTGTTTAGTCTCGTAAGGTAGAATGGTAGCCTTATGCAATGAAGAAAATGCAGATGGAGATAGTTTTTAGTCTAGGAAGATAGAATAGTAGCCTTGTGCAATGCAGAAAATGCAGATTTAGTTTGTGTTTAGTCTTTGAAGGCAGAATGGTAGTCTTATGCAATGCAGAAAATGCATACGGAGATAGTCTTTAGTCTTGGAAGGCAGAATGGTAGCCTTACACAATGCAGAAAAATGCAGATGGAGATAGTGTTTAGTCTAGGATGGTTGAATGGTAGCCTTATGCAATGAAGAAAATGCAGATGGAGATAGTTTTTAGTCTAGGAAGGTAGATCGGTAGCCTTATACAATGCAAAAAATGCAGATGGCGATAGTGTTTAGTCTCAGATGGTGGAATGGTTGCCTTATGCAATGGAGAAAATGCAGATGGAGATAGTGTTTAGTCTAGGAAGGTAGATTGGTAGCCTTATACAATAAAGAAAATGCAGATGGAGACAATGTTTAGTCTCGGAAGCTACAATGGTAGCCTTATGCAATGCAGAAAAATGAAGATGGAAACATTGTTTAGTTTCAAAAGGCAGATTGGTTGCCTTAAGCAATGCATAAAATGCAGATGGAGACAGTGTGTAGTCTCGGAATGCAGAAAGGTATCCTTATGCAATGCAGAAAAATGCAATTGGAGACAGTGTTTAGTTTCGTAAGGCAGAATGGTAGCCTTATGAAATGCAGAAAATACAGATAAAGACAGTGTTTGGTCTCGTAAGGAAGAATGGTAGCCTAATTCAATGTAGAAAATACAGATAGAGACAGTGTTTAGTCTCGGAAGACAAAATGGTAGCCTTTTGCAATGCACATGGAGACATTGTTTAGTGTCGGAAGGCAGAATGGTAGCCTTATGCAATGAAAAAATATAGATGGATATAGTGTTTAGTCTCGGAAGGCAGAATGGTAGCCTTACGCAATGTATAAAAATGTAGATGGAGATAGTGTTTAGTCCCGGAAGGCAGAATGGTAGCCTTGTGCAATGAAAAAAATGCAGATGGAGACAATGTTTAGTCTCGAAAGGTAGAATGGTAGCGTTATGCAATGCATAAAATATAGATCGAGGCAGTGTTTAGTCTCGGAAGGCATAATGGTAGCTTTATGCAATGAAGATGGAGACCGTGTTAAGTCTCGAAAGGTAGAATGGTAGCCTTATGCAATGCAGAAAATGCAGATGGGGATTGTGTTTAGTCTCCGAAGGCAGAATCGTAGCCTTATGCAATGCCAAAAAATATAGATGGAGACAGTGTTTAGTCCCGGAAGGCAGAATGGAAGCCTTATGTAATGCAATAAATGCAGATGGAGACAATGTTTACTCTCAGATGGCAGAATGGTAGCCTTATGCAATTCAAAAAATGCAGATAGAGACAATGTTTAGTCTCGGAAGGCAGAATGGTAGCCTTATGCAATGCAGAAAATGTAGATGGAGATAGAAAATGGTAGCTTAATGCAATGTAGAAAAATGAAAATGGAGACAGTGTTTAGTCTCGGAAGGCAGAATGGTAGACTTATGCAATGAAGAAAATAATATGGAGGCTGTGTTTAGTATCGGAAGGCTTAAAGGTAGCCTTTTGCAATGTAAAAAATACAGATCCAGATATTGTTTAGTCTCGGAAGGTAGAATGGTATAATTATGCAATGCAGAAAAATCCAAATGGAGAGAGTGTTTAGTCTCGGATGGCAGAATGGTAGCCTTATGCAATGAAAATAATGCAGATAGAGAAGTCTCATAAGGCAGAATGGTTGCCTTATGCAATGTAGAAAATCCAGATGGAGACAGTGTTTAGTCTTATAAGGCAGAATGGTAGCCTTATGTAATGGAGAAAACACAGATCGAGATAGTGTTAAGTCTTTGAAGGCAGAATTGTAGCCTTGTGCAATGCAGAAAAATGCAGATAGAGACAGTGTTTAGTCTCGTAAGGCATAATGGTTGCCTTATGCAATGTAGAAAATCCAGATGGAGATAGTGTTTTGTCTCATAAGGTAGAATGGTAGCCTTATGCAATGCAAAAAATGCAGATGGAGATAGTGTTTAGTCTTTGAAGGCAGAATGGTAGCCTTATGCAATGCAGAAAATGCATACGGAGATAGTCTTTAGTCCTAGAAGGCAGAATGGTAGCCTCACACAATGCAGAAAAATGGAGATGGAGACAGTGTTTAGTCTTGTAAGGTAGAATTCTCGCCTTATGCAATGAAGAAAATGTAGATGGAGATAGTGTTTAGTCTAGGAAGGTAGAATAGTAGCTTTATGCAATGCAAAAAATGCAGATGGCGGCAGTGTTTAGTCTCGGATGGTAGAATGGTAGCCTTATGCAATGGAGAAAATGCAGATGAAGACAGTGTTTAGTCTCGGAAGACAAAGTGGTAGCCTTATACAATAGAGAAAATGCAATGCAGAAAAATGAAGATGGAGACATTGTTTGGTGTCGGAAGGCAGAATGGTAGCCTTATGCAATGCAAAAAATGTAGATGGAGCTAGTGTTTTGTCTCGAAAGGCAGAATGGTAGCCTTAAGCAATGCAGAAAATGCAGATAGAGATAGTGTATAGTCGCGGAATACAGAACGGTATCCTTATGCAATGCAGTAAAATGCAATTGGAGACAGTGTTTAGTCTCGAAAGGCAGAATGGTAGCCTTATGCAATGCAGAAAATGCAGATGG
>MU670706.1:14240-26740 GCA_026770625.1 Nicotiana glauca
TGCATTGCAAAACTGTGAATATGTGTAGAAGAATAAATTAACTAGGCCCAATATTGGAATAAGATGGCCCAGGTCTCGTTTAATACTGCATGCGTTGGACCTGGGCCCTTGATTTGCGAAAGGATTGCCCATGAGCACGTTTATATTCTGATTTAACGCTGTGTTCGGAACCCGACTATAACAATTCTCAAGCATGTAATTTAATTAGGATCTTTTTCTTCTTTCATTTTTAGAGACGGACGAAAAAAATAGAAAAATGTAGTCACTTTAGGGTGATCCTTTTAAAATAAACAAGACGAGCCTCGCCAAATAAAACGCACAAACTGCGGGGCCCTCATGAATGTATATATTAAAACTCTTAGATTTCGGGACGGACTGTTTAGCGAATTTCGCGGCCTTCCCAAAATAATAACGCGTTAGTCTCTTTAGGCGCGTTCTTTAATAATTTTACCTTCCTAAATTCGGGTGTGTATTTCATGCGACCCAAATCCAAATTCCAAAACTTTGAATAAAATGTGTCGAGGATCCGGGTGCATATCATGTGACGTGATCCAAAAACATATTTTAAACGACGTTCAATTCCTTAAAAATAATTAAAAGCGGTTAGAAGTTAAAATTTGCACATAAGTTAAAGCATGTTATAAAATCAAATAAATAAGCCAAATATGACAGTTGAGCGACCGTGCTAGAACCACGAAACTCGGGAATGCCTAACACCTTCTCCCGGGTTAACAGAATTCCTTATCCCAATTTCTGATTCGTAGACTGTAATACGGAGTTAATTTTTTCCTCGATTCGGGATTCAAACAGGTGACTTGGGACACCATAAATCTTTCAAGTCATGAATCCAACTCTTAATAATAAATCCCGTTTTGATTGTCCTTTAATTGAAAAAACTCCCTTTACTACACCCTTTACGGGGTACAGTAGCGTAAAAATGAGGTGTGACAAGTATTCCCAAAATAAGAAAGGAATTCAATGACACTGACTGAAAGGCCATAGAAAAGAATTTTTGTGCAGAGAAAATTCTTATTTATGGCATTGGTCCTGATGAGTACAACAGGATTTCAGCATGCCGATCAGCTAAGGAGATCTAGGAAGCTCTCCAAACAGCTCATGAAGGGACAACGTAGGTAAATCACTCCAAGATTGGCATACTAACCACAGAGTATGAGCTTTTTAGAATGAAGGACGACGAATCCATTCGGGATATGTACACTCGCTTCACATCTATCATCAATGTGCTTCACTTACTGGGAGAGATCATCCCTAGGAACAAACTTATGAGGAAGATACTTAGTGCATTACATGGTTCCTGGGAAAGCAAGGTGAATGCTATCACAAAAGAAAAAAATCTGCAGAAGCTGACCATGGACGAACTTGTTGGCAATCTGAAAACTTACTAAATGAATAAGAAGAAGGACAACGAGAGAAGAGAGCCGAAAAAGGAGAAGAACCTGGTCCCCAAGACGGACAACAATGACTGAGGTGGTGAGGATGCTGACATGGCCTACCTAACAAAAAAGTTTCAGAAAATGGTTCGCAGAAATGTACGCGTTCCAAAAGGGGGCAGCTCCAACAAGTAATATCAATATAAACACAACACTAACAAAGCAACTAAGAGGAACTAGTTTCCTGACAAAAGATTCAAAAGAAAAGGCGTCGTTGACAACGTTGTAAAATAGGCTCTTACTGTTTAAGGATACTCTTTCGGCAAATTCGAAGAAGAAGATGGGCAATGTGATAGCTCCATGATGGTAGTTGAAAGTGAAGCAGCTGAGTATGACTCTATTTTTGCCTTGATGGCGCAATCTAATGATGATGGAGATGACGACGATGATTATGAGGTAAACCTTCTGGATGTTCAAAGAAATTTGAAATCCTAATCTCAAAAGAAGCTTATATCTTTGGCAAATATTTTAATTGATGCTTATCACAATCTCGTTAATGAAAAAAATGTACTAACCACGGAACTAGGAGAAATAGAACATGAGAGAGATGATCCAATGATGGTTATGGTTTATCTAAGAGAGACTATTGAGAGTTTAAAAAGGGGAAAAGATACCTTGACTGAGAGAATTGCAAACATATATAGAGAACGAGAGAGATGACCTATTGGTGGTAGCTGTAGACCTAAAGGAAACAATTGAGGAACTCAAAAGGGAAAATAGGCCTGTGAACACTCAAAAAGGAGAGGAAGTTTCAAGTGAGGCACACCTTAATCTTGGAAATGAGTTAAGATCAGTGAAATCTAGTTTGTGTGACGAGCTTGAGAAAAACAAACAACTTCAGGAAGAACTAGGAAGAGTAAAGAGTGATCTTGAAAAATCACTTAAGTGGACATGGTCCTTTGATGTTATCACTGCCTTGTACACAAACAATGGGAGAAACATGCAGGGAATCGGGTTCCAAAGGGAAAAGACTCCCTATAACCCTCATAGCAAGTACGTTACTATACCTGACAATTGGATTTGCACTCACTGTGGCAACACTAGGCACTTTAAAGAAAATTGTAAAGCCAGAATTCAGTCTCAACAGAAAAATAAAAATTTTGCTGAAAAAGTAACTGCTATTAGGGAACCTGGTCCTTCAAATAAAAAATGTATAATGCCTGCTTGGACCAAAATAGCCCTCATTCACCCTTGCCTCATTACAAGGAACCCAAACTTTTTTGGTTACTATGTTTAACCCTTGATTTCCTTGCGCAGGGAACAGTCAATAGTGGTACATGGATAGCGGCTTCTCGATTTACCTGACTGAAAGTACAAATGATTTTCTTTCACTGAAGGTCCTGTAGGGAGGGATGGTATCCCTTGAAAATGGGAAGAAGGGAAACATTCTGGGAGTTTGAAGGATCGGGAAGTCTCTTTCCCACTCTATTAAAAATGTGTACTACGTGAAGGGGTTGAAGTATAGCTTGTTGAGTATTTCCTAAATCTGTGACAAGGGGATCCTAGTTGTCCAAGTGTTGTTGATGATAATGCTGAGCTATGGCACAGAAGGCTAGGTCATGCAAGTTTCACGCTGCTGAAAAAATTGGCTAAGAAGGACCTGGTTCATGGTCTGCCCAAGTCAAGCTTCAAGGATCGTAGGGTGTGTGATGCATGTGTAAAAGGAAAGCAAGTCAGATCCTCTTTCAAGCCCAAAAAGGAAGTTAGCATCTCAATGCCACTTGATCTCCTCCATATGAATCTATGTGGACCTATGAGGGTGCCAAGTAAAGGAGGAAAAAGGTACATATTTTCGTCATTATGGATGACTACTCCATATTTACATGGACATTGTTCCTCAGAACTAAAGATGAGACTCCAACCGACATAGAGGAACATGGTCCCTCAATCACAATATCTGAAGCAGAAAATAGAGTTGTGGATGATGTACATGGAACTCCAGCTGTTGAGGTGAGGAACAAGAAACATGGATCAAATCTAGAAGAACCTGGATCTTCTCTTAATAATATTCAGGTGTCCAACTAGAAGCACAAGAGCTCACACCCTCTTCAAAACACAATCACTCCTCTTGATTCAGGAATTCAAACCAGATCAAAGACATGAAACTCATTTGCCTTCTCAACCTTTCTCCCTCAAATAGAGCCTAAGAATATCAAACAAGAACTGAAAGATGCAGACTGAATTACAATTATACAAGAAGAGCTTCGTCAATTTGAGAGGGACGATGAGTTTGGAAGCACATCTTTAAACTCGACAAGGCTTTGATGAGTTAAAGTAGGCTCCCCGTGCTTGGTATGAAAGGTTTTCAAAATTCCTTCTAGAAATGGCTTTACAAGAGGAAAAATTGACAACACTCTTTTTTCTAAAGAAACAAGGAAGGAATCTGCTCGTTGTGCAGATCTATATTGGTGACATAATCTTTGGAGCAACAATTGACTCTCTATGTGAAGAATTTGCAAAACTCATGGGAAGTGAGTTAAAAATGAGTATGATGGCGGGAATGAATTTCTTCTTAGATTTACAAGTGAAGCAAAATCCTTAGGGGACAATGATAAGACAACAAAAGTACATCAAGAAGCTGCTGAAGAGATTTGACATGGAGACATAAAAAATCATTGACACTCTTATTGCTACGACTACGTGTCTAGACATGGATGAACCTGGTTCCCCTGTAAATCAGACCATGTATAGAGGTATTATAGTGTCACTTCTGTAGTAGACCAGATATTGTTTTCATGTGGGTCTTTGTGCCGGGTTTCAATCCAATCCAAATGAATCTCATCTGAAAGCTGTCAAGAGAATCCTAAGATATTTAAAAGGGATGCAGGACCTGATTCTCTATTATCCCTCAGGATATTTACTGATGCTGACTATGCTAGGTATCTGGTGGATAGGAAAAACACTTCTGGCATGGCACTTTATCTGGGTTCATGTCTGATTTCATGGGGTACAAGAAAATAAAACTCAGTGGCCCTCTCTACCGTAGAAGCTGCATATGTGGTTGTTGCATCTTGATGTGCTCAACTGTTATGGATTAAATAGCAACTGAAAATTTATGGTATGTTCTCTGAGTGCGTGCCTTCACTATGTGATAATACTAGTACACTCAACATGGCCAAAAATCCAGTTAACACAAGAGAACAAAGCATATTGATGTGGGGCATCACTTTCTCAGGGACAATGCTGAGAAAGGGCACATATGCATGAAGTTTTGCAGCACAGAAGATCAAATTTCATATATATATTCACCAAAGCCTTGAGTAGAGAGCATTTTGAAAGAAATCGTCTGACACTAGGGTTGATAAAACCCAATTGAGAACCTGGTCCCTCGATGATTGGCTATGAAAGAAATGTACAGGTAAAATTAGCTAAAAAATATTTTCTGGCAAAGTCTAACTCATCTCTATGCCGTTACAGGTAGACACGCATGACGAAACAAGCAGCTAATGCATTGCATGTTGTTCAAAGAATGAGGCTTACATTTGCAAAATCTGTTAGGGAACCCGATTCCCTTGACACTGGTTAGTAGTTCCTTTTTACTCTCATCATAATTTTTCAAACCGCTAAAACGGTGTCACGTTATTATATTGTCAGTTTCCCTCTTTCCCGCTTTTTGAACCCAAGCGTCTCATCTAAAGCGACCCGATTTCCCAAAGTTGATACACATTCCTAAGCGGTTCCTTACCCCTATTAAATAGATCCTCTCACGGTCACTTTCATAACTGTTCACATAAAAGAATCCAAAATTCCTCTTTTCTTCTTCAAACCAAAAAAAAACCCCTCTTCCTCAACCCACTACACTCCACCATGTCTGAAAATCATTTACAAGAACATGAGGCTAAAGAAAATATGATGTCAATAGCTACTGAGGGAACTCTGGTTGGAGGTTATGAGGTTGTATCTAAGTCTTATGGGGAAGAAAGTGGTGGAGAGGCCAAGAGTAGGGAACTGGTGCCTATCGAAACTTTGGCACCTAGTAGTTTGCTGGGAACCAATTGAGGGACCTGATCCCTCCGCCCACGAGGAGCCCTCTGCTTCCACTTGGGATAAAACCCCTGGTTCTCCATAAGAACTCCAGGTCAGTATTGATCCTGCTCCCTCACCTCATTTCTATGCTGAGCCATTAACAATTGTGATTCCTAAGATGTGATCTTTGTCTGAGGAGGATAAGGAGGATAGTGAAGAAGAAGATTATGATAATGTGGCTCTAGCAAGCTTTATTAGTGCTAGAAGTAGAAAGGCACCTCCCCAGGATTCGTCGTCTAAGAGGCCCATCACGAGGTTGCAAAATAAGGAAGAACTTGAGTCCGTCTTAAGGAAAAGTAAAAAAGGAAAAGAAGAAGAGGATATTGGTAAAAGATAGAAAGGTTGTCAATGAGAAGGTAGTGGCTCCTGCACTAGTCGTGAATGTGGATGATGAGGTAGAAGAGGAACCTGGTCCCTTGGTTCGTAAGTCCTTAAAGAAACTTACTGTTCCAAAGTCCAAGAGGGAGTCATCTGTGAGTGAAAATGAGTTGAGGAAGGCTGAGGATGAAAAATCTGGTGAGAAAGAAGATGAGAAAATGGTTGAGGAGTCCTGTGAAAAAGTGGCTGAGGAGTCTGCTGAGAAGATCTCCAGGAAATATGCAGAGAAAGGCAAGATTGTAAGAAAATCAATGAAAAGGAAGGTTGATGCTAGTGAGGAACCTGGTTCCTCCAAGAAGACCAAGATTGGTGACACCCAGGACACTAGCAAGAAAAAATTAAAAAAAATGGTGTTGTGATGCCGTACATAAGGAAGTTGAGGGAAAGGAATGCCATTCTCGAAGGTCAGCTCAGTCAGGTTCAGGAGGCACCTGGTTCCAGCAGCTCTTAAAGCACAAAGGTTACCTGTCTGAAAAGAGAAAATGCCAACCTCAGGAAACAAGTTGAGGACCTGATGGAGAGACTGCTCAATGAGCAAGTTTCAGCCAATGCTTGAATGGACATCCTTCTTCGAACCCTTGCCTCCTCATCTAGGCCTTTCCCTTCCAGTGCTCCCTAAATAATGTCCCTTTCCCAAGTGTCAAGTTCTTAGTGTGTGTCCTTTGTTTTAGTTCTGATGATGTTTATGACTGGTACTTTTATTTTTGTTGTTTTTATTTTGTGGATGTGTCTGGAAACAATGGAACTGCTCCTTGCTTAATTATCCAAAATTGATGAAAGCTTCCTTCTTTTGTTGTGTATGCCTTGCTCTTATATTCTATTTTCAGTCATGTTTGTGTGCACACACATAGAATGAGTTAACCAAACTGGACTTCTTTTTGGTTAATGATTATTAATGATCTTTTTATGATGCCAAAAGGGGGGAAAATAATTGAGGGGGGAACAAGATGATGGGGAATAGATTCAGGGGGAATACATGAAATACGAATGTCATTCTGGTTCTTAGGGGGAACTTGAATTATAAGTTTGTCATCATAAAAAAAGGGGGAAATTGATAGGTTATATGTGTATCCCCATTCTGTCTTGATGATCTAACAAACTTATTGATAAGAATCATATAAGGAACCTGATACAAAATCTCAAGAACTTAAAGATCACCAAAGTCTCCAGTTGGAGAGACAGTCAACTCTTCAGGGTCAAAGGAATAGTAAAGGGAAAGAGAGACCAGATAGCTACCAGTTCCCGAGGAGACTGTACAAGTCAACTACTCCAGCTGTAAAGTTGTTGCCTGCACACGCTACAGTGCAGAAACATGGATCGTGTTGCATGCCGCAACAAATTTTATATGTGCTTTTGAGATGGTGAAATAAGGGAGGATTATGATATTGATTCAGATTATATAGTGGGATCGGGTTGCGTGTCACAATGGATTTTACTTGTTATTTTGATATTGATATGGTGAAATAAGAAAGGATTGTGTTTGTACAGTGGGATCGGGTTGTGCACCGCAATGAATTGTGTGTTTTGCGTTTTTTGTTGTATTGTGTTAGCTTTCACTGTTTCGTATGAGATTCTGAGGACTAATATTTCTGGTTTTACTGATTTCGAGGATTGGGTTTATTTTCATAAGTTGACTACTTTACTTTTACTGTAATCCTTTCTTGTTATAATTATTATACTGCATACAAATTAATATAAGCGGTCTCCCTTAGCCTCTTCACTACTTTGTCGAGATTACGGTCAACACTTACATAGTACATGGGTTCGATTGTACTCATCCTATATTTTGCATTTCTTGTGCAGATTTTGGAGTCGATCCTAGTGGCGGTCGGTAGATTTGCTCGGATTGATTCCCTACTGAAGACTTGAGGTACAACTGCTCGGCGTTCGCAACCCTGAAGTCTCTTTCTACCTTATCCTAGCTGTTTATTTTATTTTAGAGAGTTTTACTAACATTCAGACCATTATTTGTATTATTCTAGCCGCTCGTGCACTTGTGACATGATCATGCTCAACTAAGCCTATTAAAAGACTATGCGGGCGTTGCAACTATAATTTAGGGTATTTTGTCTCGAGTCGAATCCCACAGGGAATTAACGTATCAAAAGAAGTCTTTGAAGTACTAAATTCTACTTAGTCAACTTTCTCAAACTTTATGAATACAAGTGGTGTTATAATTACTACGACGACTAGTGGAATCAATAAAACGAAGGTTAATTAATAAGCAAGTGTAGACAATTGGAATAAAGGTCTAAGGTAATGGCTTCCCCCGTTGTAGATTTCTTAGTCGTATATTTCTTATAGCTATGAATTAGTTATCTCTATCAATCATGAACTCTTCCAACTATCATAACTCTCTCTCAAGTAATTATGATAATTTACTAGACGCACTCTCTCAATCTACGCTAGCTAGATTTTATTACAGTTCACTTTAGAATGCACCCGAGGTATCGTTATCTCTAATCCAACCTCTAAACCCTCGGTTATGACTCTCGCCTATACTCCGGGAGTGATGTTGTTCAAACAAATACCTAAATATGCACTCTTTCTCAAGTATATACATAATAAATAGGCATGGCTAATTGATGATCCTTTCAACTAACCAAAATCAAAACATAGTTGAACAAATAGAGATTAACAACTAACTCAAAACTATATTAATATCACAATAAGTTCATCCACAACGGGTTCAACCAAAATCTTAGATTAGAAGAGTTAGCTACTCATAACAACAATAAACATCATAATAATAAATTTCATTACAAATCAACAAAACAAAAGGAGGAAGAGAAGAACTTGATGAAGACAACTCTTCTTAGCTCCTTGCCTTTCCTATTCTTGTTCTTAGCTAATAAAAGATGCACACTTCTCTTCTGGGAGAGCTTGACCTTCTATAGGTTATGTGAATTTGCCCTCCAGACTTTCAAAATTACCCCTGACAAATCTGTTGTGAAATCTGGACATGCGCTCGCGCATATGAACGCGCACCTGGGCGCGCTAGTCCAGTCTCATTTGTTTGGTTCTTTTATTCTCGTTGTCTTGCTTGTTCATCTCCTAGGGGTTTTCTTGCTTCAATATAGCTCCAATCACTGGTTTAAGGCTTCATAGATGCTCTTCATTCCTGTAACACAATCTAGAGCTCATTTTTCATCATTTAATTATATTAGAGCATTGAAACATAATCAAGTTTGAGCAAAAACCATTGTCAAATGACATATATCTAGACTAATATCAACACCCCACACTTAAATCCTTGCTAGTTCTCTAGCAATCCACCACCCTTTATAGAGGTTCCTTCATTAAGCATTTTTTTCTAACGCATTACACCAAGAACAAGTCGCATGAGTTACACCTAGTAGTGAACAATCATATCCTCAAGAGTTGACTCTCACGTGTCGTGCAATATTCATACTTTCTTAAGCTACTCTATACAGGAATCAAGACTTACCTTTCCTTTATGGATCACATGCCCTCACATTCACATAAGAGAATAGTTCCACATATAATAATATTTAGAACAATTGGGAACTTAATTAAATGAAATCCACTCACTATCAAGAAAAGAACATTCACATGTCACAAAGATGCACCATAAGCTTGCCCGTAGTGTACTACTCTACTAACTGAGCCACTCAGTCTAAGATCAATAGGACTTTGCTTGGTTGTAATGTAGGTTAAGGGACGGGTATGATACATTTGGATATAGTGACTAACCTCCCTAAGCACTTTTAGGACAATTAAATTACCATTCAAAACCAAACTTTTCACCACCGTTCTTTTGTTTACAACAACCCCATTCATTAGGTGCAATTAAAGCAAACCACCACTTCTCAACCACTATAATTTTTTTTATTATTTTTTTATGTGGTGCTTCCTCTTTTATGCAATAAAATTCTACACCTATTTTTCGATTTTAGTGGTTGCACTCAAAAACCAAATCAACACCCCACACTTTTGTATTTGCATAATTTTCAATACCATTCAAGTGCTTATATGAGGAAAGAGGGTTCAAACAACAAACTATTCAAATAATTGGGTAAGGTTTGCAGTATGGTTGCCAAATAAATAGGCTTATAAGCTCAACGGGGTTAACTAAGAGGTATTGCAGTTAGGTGGATTTATTTTTTTATAAGTCTGGCTCAACAAAGAATTGTCTATATCACTTCTAAGACTGAATGAACTACTATTTCGCGTTGCAAACACACGGGGCAAGTTCTTGGCATCAATTGTGAATCATGGAATACAGTAAAACTCACACATATGGCACATGACTCATTCCAGATTGGCTTATCAACACATTCTTTTCTGAGTATTCAAGTCAGGGACAAATATACAATTTAAGGCACTTTAGCAAGAATCAACTACTGAGAATAGGCGTTACACTCTAGTGTCTATTGTGTTCAGGTGTAATAGTTCTAAAGGCTTTCCTTTTCGAACTCTGCTCATTAGCCCATTAATCCTAATTTTAAAACTAAAGAGAAAATAAAATGAATAAAAACTACCTATACCCGGTTCGAGCTACACCCTTGAAAAAGAACCGGGGCCCAAAGAAAAATCAAGGGGGAGGTACTACACTACCTAAAAGGAAAGTAAACGGAAAGGAAAAAAAATCTTTTTTTTAACAACTACTTTAAACTACTACCAACATTAATCACGGCTAAACAGCCAAAGCAACAACCAAAACAACCAAACATCAACCAATCATTAAAGAGTCAAATAACAACTACATGTATGTACAATGAAACACCCCCACCCCACACTTAAAAGCAAGACATGACCCCATGGATTCAACAAAAAAAAAAAATAGTGGGGTCGAGGCACTTCCCTGAAGGGTCACTCTTGGTCAGAGACGGTGTATGGGTTCACGTTGCAGGCGCGACCCAGAGCTCTTAACCACCCCAAGAACTTCTTTTCATATTTCACTTGTCTGTCAGCAACAACCTCCACACGGGCACCTAATTCTGTTACTGAAGTACGCAATCCAGCCATCTCGTGTTCCATAGCGGTCATTCGTGTGCTCCTGCGTGGCTGGGATGATGTGGATGCCCTGGATGGTGCTGCAGCTGCTACCTCATGCTCTGGGGTCTGGTGTTCGTCACTCACGTGCTCCGCTTCCTCATCTTCGTCGTCTTCGTCGTCTGAGCTACTACTAGTTTCCACCTCCACTACTGCTGGTTCCTTACTGGTAGTAACTTTATCCGCTTAGAACTTGCGATCTTTTCTTACCAGGCCATCTGCTGCTAGATTTTCTGACACTCTTGCATCTCTACAAAGCTGAGTGATTAAAGAGGGGAAGAAAAATCCATACTTTCTTATGTGGCTGCGGACAAACATCTCGTCATGGATAACTTTGGCCACATCGAAGTTGTGCTCATTAACGAAAAACCAAATCAAGGCAGCTCTGGGCCCATTCACTTCAGTCGTGTTGTGGGATGGAATCAACCTGTTGTTAATTAGATACAACCAGCACTTTGCTTCAGAAGTAAGTGCGGAAGAATGGAACTTCTCACCATTTTCCATCCAAACCACTTCTTTTCCAGGTGCACAAATTGTTTCGAAGAAGCGTTGCCATATTTCATGGGTTGGGTTGCGTCCATATTCATAGAAGTCATCATAGACCATCACAGGTGGTGGTAGCTGGTATGTTGCCCTTATTGCCTTAACAGAGGCATCACCGCCTTCCCCCGTACAGTAACTATTCCGTTGTCATGCTCCGGTGCGTTGACGTAAAATTCTCTTACAACCATTATGTTGCCTTCACCGGGTTCATTTATGAAAGTTTGGAGCCCACGTCGCATTAGCTTGTCATACATCTGAGGTGAATGGCGCTGTAGTGATCGGACTTCAATTACCCTTTCAGGAATTGGCTTCTTAGAAGCCTTCTCGGCAAATCGGTCCTAGGCTTTAGCTGAGACAAATTTTGTATCATCAAAAGGGCGTGCAGGTGCAGCCCCTCGCGACCTAGAGGTTTGTTTGCTAGTTGATGGACCAGTGGTACGGCGTTTCTTTGATGGAGCCATGGTACCTGCAAATCGGGAACAAATAAGTACCTCCTAACACCAAAAAGTGTGACCCACTGCGGTTACTCAGACTTCACGCGCATATGTGGTCATAATTACATAATTTCAGTCATTGAGGCCTTTTTACAAACATCTTATGGGCATTAGTTACACACAACCCATTCCAAACAATTTATAACATGAACTCATCACCAAATATCCCAAATGCAACCAAACAAGTAGACAATCCTCTATAATTTTCACAAGTCACAAATACTACAAGAATTAGTGCCAATTCTACTATTAACAAACAAACACAAAGATAAATGTCTAAAAGAATTCATGCTTAAAACACACCAAGATTTGCATAGATTATTTGAAATAAAGAGAAAAATTTGGGGCAAGAGTAACATACCTTCAGTTAATGAGGATTAGAGAAAGAAAAGAAGATGCAAGTTTGTTGGAGACTTGGAAAGACCTTGAAAAAAGAAAGGAAGAAACCAAAAAAATTGCAAAAATTTTCTGTTGGAGGTGAGTTGAAGAGGGATGAATTTTTGTTTGGGAAAGGTTTGGTTTGGGTAAGGTTTTTATAGAAGGAGGTTAACTAGGAGAATGGGGGGTTTTAGGCATTTGGGGGGGGGGGGGT
>MU670706.1:27229-44370 GCA_026770625.1 Nicotiana glauca
GGGGGGTTATTAGTGAAAAAAAATTACTAAAATCTGAAAGCAAATAAAATATAAGCAAACAGTCGGGTGAACGCTCAGGTGCGCGTTCATATGCGCGTCAAAGACAGAATGTTTGGCAAATTAGCGCATTCAGGTGCGCGTTCATATGCGCGATCGCGCTTGTAGCATGTTCACATGAGTGCTCAGTAGCACGATCTAGACAGAAAGGTTGCCAATTTAGCGCGTCCAAGTGCACGCCCAGGTGCGCGATCGCACATGTGAACTGGCAAAACCTTCAAATTTTCACCTGATTTTTCCATTTTCGATTGCCTTAGCGCCCTCCCACTGTTGCATGCATTGATTAGTATTTTCAAAAACTCACAATTACTCACTACTACTACAGTCGGGTTGCCTCCCGACCAGCGCCTTAGTTAACGTCATGGCACGACATAGATTTAGTGCATTTAAGGCTCGCTCGACCTTTTTGGTTCAACAAGATTTATGACGGACAAATCTTTCGTGTCATCCATCCCCACATAAAATTTTAATCGCTGTCCATTAACTTTGAAAATGTTCGTGCCATCGTCACTGGTTATCTCCACTGCCCCAGACGGGAATACTTCGATTACCCTGAATGGCCCAGATCATCGGGACTTAAGCTTGCCCGAAAACAATCTCAACCTTGAATTTTACAATAATACTTTGTCTCCAGGTTTGAAATTCCTGTCCACAATGTGTTTGTCATGCAATTTCTTCATTCTTTCCTTGTAGAGTCTCGTGCTTTCAAAGGCGTGATATCTGAATTCTTCCAACTCATGCAACCTTGCCACTCGAGTTTCTCCAGCTTCATCAGGGTTCATGTTTAACTGCTTTAGTGCCCACCAAGCTCGATGTTCTAGCTCCACATGTAGGTGACAAGCCTTCCCAAATACCAATTTGTATGGTGACATACCAATAGGTGTTTTGAATGCAATCCTATAGGCCCAAAGTGCGTCGTCAAGCTTTTTTGCCCAATAAGTTCTTGTGGCGTTTACTGTTTTAGCGAGCACACTCTTGATCTCACGGTTTGAGACCTCTACTTGTCCGCATGTTTGAGGGTGATATGGGGTTGCTACTTTGTGGTGCACATCATATTTGGCCAACAACTTTTCAAAGACACGGTTGCAAAAGTGCGTGCCCCCGTCACTAATGATGGCCCTCGGAGTCCCGAATCGGGTGAATATATTCTTCTTCAAGAATCCTACTACCACTCTCGAATCATTTGTGGGGAGTACAGCAGCTTCCACCCATTTAGATACATAATCCACCGCAACAAGTATATACTTATTGCCGTAAGAACTGACGAAGGGGCCCATGAAATCAATACCCCAAACGTCAAACACCTCAACTTGCTGAATTGGATTCATTGGCATCTCATGTCTGCGGGATATGTTTCCCGTTCTTTGGCATTCATTACTGCCCTTTACCCATTGGTGAGCATCTTTAAAGATTGTTGGCCAGTAGAACCCCGCCACTAGCACTTTTGCTGCTGTCCGAACTCCTCCAAAATGTCCTCCATAAGGTGATGCGTGACAAGCCTGCAAAACAGAACATTGTTCTATCTCGGGGACGCATCTTCGGATCATGTTATCAATGCAAATTTTAAACACATACGGTTCATCCCAATAATAGCTTCGGCAGTCACGATAAAATTGCTTCTTTTGAACATATGAGAGTTCGTATGGTTCGATGCCGCATGCCAAATAGTTTGCAATATCAGCGTACCATGGCACGTATTCCACATTTGTGGCTTGCAGTTGCTCGTCTGGAAATGTTTCCAGAATCTCCTCAAACTCAATTGTATTTTCAGCACCTTCAAGGCGCGACAAATGATCATCGACTTGGTTCTCCGTTCCCTTACGGTCACGAATTTCCAAGTCAAACTCTTGCAAAAGCAGCACCCAACGAATTAGGCGCGGCTTAGACTCTTTCTTATCAACCAAATACCTAATGGCTACGTGATCTGTGTACACTATCACCTTTGCCCCGATCAAATAAGACCTAAACTTATCGAAGGCGAATACAACAATAACAGTTCTTTCTCAGTGACCGTGTAATTCAGTTGAGCTCCACTCAATGTCTGCTTGCGTAATAAATAGGGTGCATTACCTTATCTTTGTGCTGCCCCAACACGGTTCCCATAGCATAGTCACACATGAGTTCAAACGGTTGCTTCCAGACGGGAGCAACTACAATCGGTGCTGTGACTAGCCGCTTCTTCAATTCTTCAAAAGCCACCCTGCAATTATGAGAAAACACAAACGGGTTATCTTTTTAAAGCAACTTACAGAGGGGATTTGCAATTTTGGAAAAATCCTTGATGAATCGCCGGTAAAAACCGGCGTGTCCCAGGAAGCTACGAATAGCCTTGACTGAAGTTGGAGGTGGAAGTTTTTCTATCATGTCGACTTTAGCTCTGTCCACCGCAATCCCTTTACTTGACACTAAGTGCCCCAAGACAATTCCTTCTTGTACCATAAAATGGCATTTCTCCCAATTTAGTACTAGATTCGTCTCGATGCACCTTTTTAGAACACGTGTTAAATTTGTTAGGGATTCATCAAACAAAATTCCCACCATTGAGAAATCGTCCATGAAGACCTCCATAATGTCCTCCACCATGTCCGTAAAAATTGCCATCATGCACCGTTGGAATGTTGCAGGTGCGTTACAAAGACCAAATGGCATTCTCCTGAAGGCAAACACTCCGTAAGGGCAAGTGAATGAAGTCTTTTCCCTATCCTCCGGGGCAATAGAAATCTGGTTGTACCCCGAGTATCCATCGAAAAAACAGAAGTATGACCTTCTTGCCAATCTATCCAACATTTGATCAATGAAAGGGAGTGCGAAGTGGTCTTTTCGGGTAGCCAAGTTCAGCCTCCTATAATCCATACAAATTCTCCATCCTGTGACTATTCTTGTAGAGATCAATTCGTTGTTATCATTCTTAACTACCGTTATGCCACCATTTTTAGGTACACATTGCACTGGGCTAACCCAACTACTGTCAGAAATTGGGAAAATGATTCCCACATCTAACCACTTGATCACCTCTTTCTTCACCATTTCCTTCGCATTGGGGTTCAGCCTTCTTTGGTGTTTTCTTGAAGGTTTGTGGACTTCCTCCAGTGGGATTTTGTGCATACAGTATGCAGGGTTGATTCCCTTTATGTCTGCCATGGTCCACCCAATAGCAGTTTTGCACTCCTTAAGTACTTGCAAGAGTTGCTGAGTCTGCACATCTAACAAACTAGATGAGATAATAACAGGTAATGTGGAGTTGGGTCCAAGAAACTCATACCTGAGATGGTTTGGCAGTGGCTTCAACTCCAAATTTGGTGGTTCTTTGATTGATGGTTTTGCTGGATGAGCTTCTATATTTTCCAAGTGCAAGGTCTCAACTTCTAGTGTTCTATCCTAGAACCCTCTACCTTCTAGAGCCAATACCCATCCAGTGAGTTCTTCTCCCTATACCTCATCCAAGTTCATCAGACACGCAGCAAGGGGGTCTTCAATATTCAGTAGTTAGTCATCGGTCTCTACAATCACATCAACGACATCTATAAGAGAGCAATTGGCGAATTCACTGGGTCGCCTTATAGATTTCTGCACGTTGAATGTTATTTCTTCATCATTCAACCTCATCTTTAACTCCCCAGTTTCACAATCGATTAAAGCTCTCCCTGTGGCCAGGAATGGTCTTCCCAAAATTATGGGAATCTCTTCATATACTTTACAGTCCAAGATTACAAAATCTGCAGGGAACACAAATTTTCCTACCTGAATCAACACATCATCCAGAATACCAGAGGGTCGCTTTACCATTTTGTCAGCCAGCTGCAACAACATAGAGGTGGGTCTAGCTCTTCCAATACCCAGCCTTTTGTAAATTGCCAGGGGCGTAAGATTAATGTTGGCCCCTAGATCACACAGTGCTTTAGCAAAAACAAAATCACCAATAATGCATGGAATTGTAAATCTCCCTGTATCAGATAACTTTTCTGCAATTGGTCTAGTCACCACTGCACTACAGGTCTGGGTGAGAGTAACTGTGGCTAAGTCTTGGAAATCAAATTTTCGGGACATTAAGTCCTTCATCATTTTTGCATACCCAGACATCTCTTTCAAAGCATTAATTAAGGGAATATTTACCTGGATTTGTTTTAACATTTCCAAGAACTTTTTGTATTGCTCCTCTTTTTGGTACTTAGATAATTTCTAGGGGAAGGGTGGAGGAGATCTCTTCTTTCCAATCATTTGAGATCGATCTTTATCATTCGCCATATAAACTACTGGTTCCTGTGCTATCTCAGCTTCTTTCTCGGTCTCAATTTGAATGCTACCTTCTTCCCGGGCAGGCTGGACTATCACGTTTGTCAGTTTCGTTAGTTCGTCCAACTCTATGGGTACTGAAATGAGTGTCTCAGTTTCCCTGGCTTCTCGAGCCCTTCTTTCTCTACATCCAAATCTCTGCCATTACGCAAGCTCACCGCCATCAACTACTTCGGGACTTGATCTTTTGGATTTACCTGAGTATCTGCAGGTAGTGTTCTATGAGGGCGATTATTTAGAGACATCGAAATTTGGCCCATTTGCATTTCAATATTCTTGATCGCCGAGTCATGTGCATCTACTCTCTCACTAATCTTTGCATTAGATCCAATGACCTGTTGCATCATTGCTTCAAGTCTAGCAAACCCATCTTCCTGCCTTCCACTGTACTGCTGCTGAGGAGGGTGATACCTCTGTTGTTGATTCTGATTACTGTATCCTTGTAGCCTTGGGTAAGGTGCTATATTGTTGGGAGGTCTCATACCTCCCATGTGTCCATTGTTGAACTGTGATTGTGCTGGTCTGTATTGCTGATTTTGTTGACTCCAATTCTGACCACCCTGTCTCTGGCCTCCATAAGACACATAGTTCATATCTTCAAGATAATGCTGATGATCATGTCCTGCAGGCCACTGATTACCAATAGGCTGACTAATGCAAGATGTGCACAAGCCCCCATTAGTAGTATCTACAATATGTACCTGCTGTCTTTGCCCTGACTCCTCTACCCTTTTTGTGAGTATGCTCATTTGTGTTACTAAGGTGGCCATATTTTCAGCCATTGAATTGGATGGATCTAAAGGCACTGAGTGCACCACTGGAGTGATATGTGCATTTCTGGTGATCCATCCTGAATTCTGCGCCATTTTGTCAAGCAGACCTTGACCTTCTCTCCATGTGTTTACTCAAGAATGCTCCACCTGCTGAAGCATCAACAATGTTCTTTATGCTGTCTGACAATCTTATGTAGAACCGTTGTCCCAACATCAAATCTGGAATGCCATGGTGCGAACATATGACCAACATCCCCTTAAAACGCTCCCATGTTTCATGTAATGTTTCCATTGGCCTCTGTTTAAAACTCAAAATGTCATCAATTTGTTGCGCGGTTTTGTTGGGAGGGTGGAACTTGTTCAAAATTACCTGACTAACTCCTCCCAAGTTGTTATGGAGTTTATGGGGAGTGAGTTTAACCAGGTCTGGGCAACTCCTGTTACTGAAAATGGGAACAATAACAACTTGATTGCTTCTGGAGTTACATTGGGTTGTCCTTGGGTTTTGCAGATTGACAGAAAATTTTTCAGGTGATGTTGAGGATCTTCGACTTGCGACCCCGAAAATAGTCCCTTGTTTTGCAACAAATGCAGCATGTTATTCGTGATTTGGAATGATTCAGCTTGCATCTGCGGGACTAAAATTGAGGTGGCCAAATTCTCAACTGTGGGTTGTGCCCAATCATAAAGAACCGTCCCGGGCACAAGAGGTGCCATTGGTGCTATTGGTACAGTTGGGTGTTCTTCGTGGTCTCCCATTGCTGTTTCGATTGGGTCAGTTGTTTGTTGTTGTCTGTTTCTTCGGTTAGCCCAGTTCAAAGCCTTGAAAACCTTTTCGGGATCTGAAAATGCTTCAAATACTTCACCAGTTCTCGATGAGTTTCTAGGCATGCACCTCTGCAACCACTTCAACAAACGTCAAAAATTTCAATGTAAAAAGTGGGTGTAAAGAAAATTAACTACACTAAGAATCTTGTATTATTCTTCAACTAAAATTGATAATACCGTTTGATTCCCCGGCAACGGCGCCAAAATTTGATCACGTTCAACTAAGCCTATTAAAAGACTATACGGGCGTTGTAAATATAATTCGGGGTAATTTGTCCCGAGTCGAATCCCACAGGGAATTAACGTATCAAAAGAAGTCTTTGAAGTACTAAATTCTACTTAGTCAACCTTCTCAAACTTTATGAATACAAATGATTTTATAATTACTACGACAACTAGTGGAATCAATAAAATGAAGGTTAATTAATACGCAAGTGTAGACAATTGGAATAAAGGTCTAAGGTAATGGCTTCCCTCATTGTAGATTTCTTAGTCGTATATTTCTTATAGCTATGAATTAATTATCTCTATCAATCATAAACTCTCCAACTATCATAACTCTCTCTAAAGTAATTATGATAATTTACTAGGCGCACTCTCTCAAGCTACGCTAGCTAGATTTCATTACAGTTCACTTTAGAATGCACCTGAGGTATCGTTATCTCTAATCCAACGTCTAAACCCTCGGTTATGACTCTCGCCTATACTCCGGGAGTAATGTTGTTCAAACAACTACCTAAATATGCACTCTTTCTCAAGTAGATACATAATAAATAGGCATGGCTAATTGAGGATCCTTTCAACTAACCAAAATCAAAACATAGTTGGACAAATAGAGATTAACAACTAACTCAAAACTATATTAATATCACAATAAGTTCATCCACAACGGGTTCAACCAAAACCTTAGATTAGAAGAGTTAGCTACTCATAACAACAATAAACATCATAATAATAAATTTCATTACAAATCAACAAAACAAAAGGAGGAAGAGAAGAACTTGATGAAGACAACTCTTCTTAGCTCCTTGCCTTTCCTATTCTTGTTCTTAGCTAATAAAAGTTGCACACTTATCTTCTGGGCAAGCTTGACCTTCTATAGGTTAAGTGAATTTACCCTCCAGACTTCCAAAATTACCCTGACAAATCTGTTGTGAAATCTGGACATGCGCGATCGCGCATATGAACGCGCACCTGGGCGCGCTAGTCCAGTCTCATTTGTTTGGTTCTTTTATTCTCGTCGTCTTGCTTGTTCAGCTCCTAAGGGTCTTTCTTGCTTCAATATAGCTCCAATCACTGGTTTAAGGCCTCATAGATGCTCTTCATTCCTGTAATACAATTTAGAGCTCATTTTTCATCATTTAATTATATTAGAGCATTGAAACATAATCAAGTTGGAGCAAAAACCATTGTCAAATGACATATATCTATCCTAATATCATGACACCAATTTTTGGATTGTATATAGATATCGCTGATATTTTGGCTTATTCACTCTATTTTAGTATATTTAGTATATTGGTATCATTTAATTGGTTGTTAAAAATGGCTAGAAACAAATTCTAATGTTAGTTTTCCTAGCAAGCGAAATGTTAGTCATGTCACAGTCCTGAATGTGGGAATTTCGGGTCATGGCAATTCTCATGGGAAGAAAATAGACACAATAACAAACTTTCATTTGATTAAAGCCTAAAGTAATACTTCCTAAAGAATGTAGTGGATTGAGCGTTAAGAGTTTGGTTGGACATAACAAATATATATTAATGAAATAGTCAAGGAGATTCTGGAGAATTCTAGCTTGTGGAAGTCATTTATACAAGTAAAGTACAAAAATAGGGTGGCTGGTGTACAAAGCAAATTAGATCACCTCATGAAACTGGTCATAGGAGGTGCATCTCAAAATTCCAGGGAGAATTGCAATAAATTGCTCTTTCAAAGTAGGAAATATAGCACACATATCATGTTAGAAGGGAAATGGCAGGGCAACTTAATACTCAAGGAAGAATTTTCGAACATTTTCTATTAGTTAGTAACCCAGACTCCATTATAGCACAAAACAAAGAGGACAACATATGGATTATGTAATTCAGAAAAAAATTCAAGATTTGGATTTAGACTCTGTAGTAGATGTACTAGCTAAACTGGATAGCTGCTCCACTAGTCCATTTGAAAGTGCCAAGATGATATGGGGCAACTTAAGGGTGGGGACTAATTCTATCAAAAGAAGGGTATACAATTTGCGGTTCAAATAAGTCATGTGGTCTTGAGAGCTCATATGAAGGACTAAACTACCAATGCGAGATAATCTGAGTAGAAGAAACTTCATATGATCAACACGTGTTATATGTTTCAAAAGGAATATGAGAGTGTGAATCATAAGTTTCAACACTATTTAGCAAAAATTGATCTCTAGAGCAAGTTATTTTTAAATTTTGGACTAGCTTAGGTCATGCCTATCAACACTAAGAAAGCATATGAGCACTGGTACCCTTGGAAAGTTGATAAAATCGGTCTAGAAGAAATAAAAATGGTGTATTTTTTGTACATTTAGATATAAAAGAATTGCATATATGTTGATGAAATCTCAACTTCTAGTCACTTTTTTGTATTTTTTGTACTGGCTTGGCATTTTATAAATAAAGAGACATGATCATTCTCTTTGTATTTTGCTCATGCATCAGCTTGATGCTTTTAATAAAATTATAAGTATTAGTACTCGCGCGATGCGCAGAAATAAATTATATCATGATTTGGGTTATTTGAATTATGTGCAAATAAGCTTAAAAGATAAACCTTTAAGATAAATTAAGAGGCAGCACATAAAACCATTTCTCAAATCTCGTAGTGGATAACCTTTTTAAAAAAGAGAAACTTTGAGAAACCACTATGTTTTAGTGGTTATTAGCTAGTTGTAGCTACCATTTACTATATTACTTCATATAGCTATGTTTTCAGATTCTTTAGAGTGTATTCGATGTATTTAAGCTATGGTATTCATGAATACAATAGCATTTCTAGGCGTCAAACATGAGATTACAGCTAGACAAATTTTTATATTCGAGTGTATTCGACTGTATTCATGGCGTGAAACATGGGATGAAGTTGGATAAATTATTGTATTCGACTGTATTCATGACATGAAATAGGGGATTACACTGTTTTAAACGGAAAGTGAATCAATTAACATAATAGACTCCTAATATAACTCAACAAACTCAATTATAATACACAAAATTTATATTTTCAGTTATAAAAAAGATTCTCAACTGAAAATACCCCCAAAATATAGCAATCTTCAGATAAATTATACAATACATAAATTATATTAATTAAAAAAATGAATACATTCATGTAATAAAACGAGACAGTGAATATAATGAAATACATGGAATACATCGAGATACATTGAAATTCAATGGAAAAAAAGACAATGAATACAATGAAATACACGGAAATACGGCAAGATACATTGAAATATATTAACAGAAAATTCAAGTTGCTCAGCCCCAAACTCCATCGTCTTTGTTCAAGAACAACCCTAATATTGTCTCAGCGGATGAAAATAACAATTCCCTCGGAATGGAAACCTCAATTTTCACTTTCTTCTTATCTACCACATCGTCCTAACCGCCAACGATTTTCCTCGGAACATGAACCTAAATTTTCAGTTTGTTTTCGTCCGTAATTAACAGTGCTGCCATCCAGAAATCCATTAGAATCCACTATTACCAAACAAATTCTTAAGAAAGATTTTTATCTACTTAAGCATGAAAAGAAGTCCTCGATTGATTCTTTCTCCAAAAATTAGGTCGAATAATATATGGTTCTCTTCAAATTGAGGTACAGACCAATCCTACCACATACTTCAAGATGTAACAGGAGCAGATTCACTAACAGGAATCAGTCGGAGTTTTCATCATCATAAACTTCAAAACTTTGCAGTTCAAATCCATGGCAAAGAGATGAGATTCGAAACTGTAGGTAATAATGATGACATTGCGGGCTATGGTTATTGATGGTGATGGGGTGATTAGTTGTGGTGGGTGAGTGTTTATTGTGATTGAGAATGATGGTGGTTGGGAGTGGTGGGGATGTGGGGTGTCGATATCGATAATGGTGGCAACTATGATTGAGTATGATGGTGGTGTCGTGGTGGTAGTTGATAATTGTAGGAGGTGGCGGTAGTTAATAATGATTATGGATGATAGTATCTTAATAAAATTAAGTCTTTATTATAGATCTTTATTATACAGACTTATTCAGATCCATTAAATTATTGAAAAGTAAAAAACACAAACATATTTAATGATTAAGATTTGAATAATCAAGATTCAAGACTTTAAAAAGAAACTCTAATGTGTGAGATGTGAATCATTAAGATTCAGACAGCCGTTAAACTGCAAACAAATGATTAATCACAAAAATAGTTATATGGTATTTAGTGCCAACTTCGAGTGTTGTATAATCACATAGGAGGGATCTAGGTGTAACTTCCCAATAGAACCGAAAGCAAAGGAAAGAGTCCGACCCGTTTAACCAAATTCGTCTTCTTCAAACAAACAAACAGAGAATTTACAGAGTTTTCTCTCCATCAATGTGCATTTCATAATTTTGGTCTCTCAGCTCCATTCACTTCAACAATACCAACCAATCAAACCCAATCATGGCAGTAAATTTCCTACCAACCTCATTCTCCCTTTCTACATTTCATCTCCCATCAATTGCTCAAAAAGCTGATCACAAATTTACCTTAATTTCATTTTGATTTGTTGTTTTTTCTATTCTAAATTATTTTGTGGTTTTGTAATGATGCAGGATTCGACGGGTACGACGTTAATGGATCTGATAACATCAGACCCATCATCCACCTCCTCCACTTCATCACAGTCGACGCCTGCTGCACCGCCACCCTCACTACCTTCACAGACGGCTACTGTGGCGGCTTCCGCATCAACGGATCGGAAGAAGAAGGGCACACTGATGCAGATCCAAAGTGATACCATTTCTGCTGCTAAGGCTGTTCGTGCTAACATTATGCCTCAGAAACAAAAGAAAAAGGTAACTTTTTAAATAATACTATTCTTTTACAGGTCCAAACAGAAGAGTAGAGTAGCAGGCCCATGTATCCCTAAGTGTCCAAATTAAAAACAATGGATTTCTGGTCATAAAAGAATCTAGTTGACCCGGCTGCTGTTAAATTGAGGCATAGTAGTAGTTGTTATTATGTATCACTCTTATTGAAGTGATCTAGAGCTCATAATTAGTTTGCAATTTTTAGGTGTTGATTCGTAGTTGTTTTATGACTTATTTGATATCATTTTGTTTTTCTTCAAAGTAGTGTCTCATAATTTAATTTTGGTTTTCGTCATCTAAACATGTCATCTCATAATTTAAGCACTAACAATGTCTGCTGTTGCAGATCTAAAAGAAATAAATTAAAGTGTCACATCTCTAATAGTTTAAATTTTTAAATGAGGTGGTCATACAATTAAACATAGTATTAGAGCAAGAAGGGCCTTGAGTTTGTCTCATTGCCATGCTTCAATCATGGGGGAAGGTCTAATCCTTCTGCCGCCACAAGGCTGGCTAATTCTATGCAGTAGGCTCGGACACCCTTTGTTTTGGAAGGCACATGAGTTTGAACACTATGTTGACTGTGCGTTTTGACCCATAACAATGCAGGGTTGCTTGGAAGCCCCAATTTATGCTTGTGTTTAGTTGATTTGGGAAAAGCTCCAGTGCATAATATATTAGAAAGCAGAGAAACCATACAAATATGGTTGCTTACTGAATATACCCAATCATCTCTAATTTTGCGTACTTCATTCTTGTGCATAAATGTTCTTCTAAGCCTCGGCTGTGCACAATGCACACGTTTATTGCGGGTATACTCATATAACTCTTCCACCCTTTTGTAGGTGTTATAGAGGGAAATATGTCTCTGCCAGCTTTAGGGATTCATATTATAGGACTAGACCTAGCTAACCTTAATGGTGTATGTTTTTAAGGCAATGGGACTTTTCGTCTTTGACTAAACATTGGTTGTATCTTTCTGATCTCGTCTCTAGTGTGCTTTCTAGTGTACCTGTCTCAGTTTGCTTGACATTTTTGTACAGCCAGTTTCTTATGCACAACTTGCAAGGAGTATCCACGAGCTAGCAGCAACGTCTGATCAGGTACATTAGTGTTCTCACATTGTACTTTCCACTGGATAAATTTCTTTCTTTAAACTGTTCGCTGTTTGTTTGTGATTACTTGCAGAAAAGTTCTCAGAGGCAATTGGTTCATCATGTGTTCCCCAAACTGGCCGTATACAATTCTGTTGACCCTTCTTTAGCACCATCTCTTCTTATGGTATGGCTTACGACTTGTATAATTTTGTTTCTGCATTTCGTTGGCTATTTCTTCCCAGAGATAAAAAGAAGCTCTAGAAAGAACTTTTAGCTTGCAAGAGTAGAGAATAATACCAAAAAAGAGCATACATTGAGTGTTTGTGACCTTTATTTGCATGAAATGATGTTCACTTACAGCTGAGCTGAAGATAAGTGTTTATAGCTTGAATGTATGCATTTTGACAAGTAATCGTATTTTTCTTGTTTCTTTAGCATTTCCTTTGGAACAAGAAGTTGAAATTTGCCTGTATGGTGAAGGATTTGGTAGTTGCTGGAGTTTGCTATTGCTGATGTTCTTTTCCTTTTATTTCGAGGAGATTGTGAATTATTCTACTTAGCAAAAGAAGTGTTTTTAAAAAAATATCTTATAGCTTCCTTAAGGAAACTCTGAATTAGTGAAAATTGTTTTATGCTCATATGCCAGGAGCGACCTTTTGTTTTTTCCTTACATTACTCTTATGCTGGACCCAATGAACTTTTCAATTTCGTTTAAGCTTTATGATAAACTGTGATTTTTTTGGCCAACTCTTCTTTCTTTTTGTTACATTACAGCTTGATCAACAGTGTGAGGACCGGACTGTTCTACGTTATGTCTATTATTACCTGGCCCGAATTCTCTCAGATAGTGGTTCGCAAGGTGTAAGTTCAGGTGGTGGGATTCCTACACCAAACTGGGATGCTTTAGCTGATATTGATGCAGGTGGAGGAGTGACAAGAGCTGATGTTGTACCTAGAATAGTAGATCGGTTAACATCAGAAGCCTTAAATGAAGATGTTGAATGTAAAGTCTACTACTATTATTCACCCTTTTATCTGCAATATCCATGTATTATCGTTCTTTTTAAAAAAAAAAAAAAATCATGCCAGAGAACGAGATATAACTTAGAAGTAACCAAATAACTGTATGATTATCACCTATTAAAAAAAGGTAACGAAATGACTGTATAGAAGGACATGGAAGCAGCTTTTAAGAAAACGCTTAAAATCCTCTCTAGTTTTCTATGGTTTTTATTGTTGGTACGGATATATTGTCTCTTTTCGTCTTCTTTTCGTCTTTTTGAGCCGAGGGTCTTTCGAAAACAGTCTCTCTACCCCTTGGGGTAGGGGGGTAAGTTCTGCGTACACACTACACTTCCCATATCCTACTAGTGGGATTTCACTGGGTCGTTGTTGTTGTTGTTAAAATCCTCTCTAGTCAAATTGTCAAATGCTTTTTGGATTGACCTATAGAGTTGGTTTATGCCCTTAAAAGTCATGGCTCTTGCATGTCTTTTGACAAAAGATCAGTGAATGTCAAAGTTTTCTTGCATCAGGAAAACCATGACCCATCCAAAGTTTGAATTGTGAAGCCAACCTATTTTTTCCTTTTTTTTGTGGGATAATTATGATGCCACAATGGGGATGTAAGAAGCAACCTTTTTTCCTTCTCGATGTTTGACCTCCAGTGGCCACTTGTGGGATTATACTGGGTATGTTGTTGTTGATGTTTGACCTCCTGAGCATTGCTTGAATGCAACCTTTTGAATCCTCCTCAAGATTAATGTATAGGCCGTGGGTGAATTCTTGTAATCTGAATTCCTACCCACCAGAAAAATAGTTGCTCTGCTGTCATCTCAATCTCAAAGTTTTTGGCCATGCGCTTCAATTTGTCCATGGCATTATTTTGTTTGAATTTTGCTGCTATTAGAGCAGACTAGAGGTAAATTATGAATCTATTCATTCTAGGATTCAGTGGGTCGGCAGAAATTTCTTACACATGATGTTTGTTAACTTCTACATATCATACTTAGCGTCACTACAAGCAGAGCTTCTTTATTAAATAGATAACTTTGTTTCATACGGTTGTCTTTTTGTGTAACTGGATGAAGTTGGTGATGCTTCTTTTTGTTTTTGAAGTTCATGCACGGCGTCTTCAAGCTTTGAAGGCTCTTACATATGCACCTTCTAGCAGCTCTGAGATTTCGCAGAAGTTATACGAAATTGTTTTTGGCATTCTAGATAAGGTTTGTCCACACATATATCTTACCATCCACATATTCTTACACTTGCTTTAAAAAATCCATCCCTTTGTACAGATAGCTTCTCTTTACATACTATTTCATATGACTTTGTTCTGGTCCTCTTTTCCTGATAAGTAAAGCCAATTTATTTTTCCCTGTTATGATGTTATATCTTCCTTCCTATAAAGGAGTAGTAGGAGGGATGGGTAACTTTCCACCTTATAAAAAAAAAAATAAAAATGGGTCACTTTCCTGCAGGAAGTAAAGATGTTTTCCGTTTTTCATTAAACGCATCAAAATCAGATTATAAGGTATTTAGCTGTATTTACCCTAAGGGATGAAGGCATGCTGCAAAATGCAATTTAAAGTAATAGACATTTTATGCAGGAGGTGTCTACATACTAATTACTAACCTTAAAAATTGATTTATCAAAAAAAATACTATTAACTTAAAAGAAAGCAAAGGACAGAGTCGGTCCAAAGAAACTATTGAGAACATTCAATCTTTATCAAGAGATGTTAATCATTACACAGTACCTTATCAAAAATATAAAAACACAGTGGTGTTTTGAGTCATCAAATGTAAAATTCGTTTAAATCACTGATTATAATTCTTTAAATGGGCATATTATTACTTTCTCCAACCTATTTTATATGATGGCAATTTAATTGGATATAGAGCTTAAGATGTTAATTTGATTCATATATTATATTAGCGGCAACATAATAATATTTACAAATAAGTTCTGAAAAACTCTTTTACTAGGGATAACATCACCTCAATGTTCAAAATATTTAAAGTTCTATGAATTTTAAATTCTTGAAAGTGGTAAAAGTCATGTGAAAATGAGATGGCGTCAAATTTTGAGACATCCAAAGTGAAAAAATGTCATATTAAATCAGGACGAGTGGAGTAGTTATTGGAGCTTCTATTATGTTTTGAAGTTCAAATGCGAATTCTTATTGTAGTATTCGGGGAACCGGTGAAATTGGACATGTTAAGAGCAGGTCTTACCCAATTTTTGGTCCTAGTTTTGCCAGGAAAATTCAGATTCCTCATGGTGAAGCTAATCCTATTTTTTTGCATAAATTTCCTGCTTTCACCTATATACACTCCTTTGCTTGTGGACCTAGATACTTAGGAGAATCTGTTTTTCTAACTTCCCCTTTTGGCAAATTTTCTTGACCTGAAATTTTTGAATTTCCTTCCCCTCAATATTCTTAGCTTCTTTGGTGATAGTAATTCGCCATCTGTCAACTGAAGTGCTTTGGAACCCTTAGCCTGTTTAATTCCTAAATTCCTAATGCTTTTGACTGTATGAGTATGATTTACTTGTTGGTGAAGTATGAACTCATGTGGTTTATCCCAAAAAAATTAAGATTACTTGTGGTCAAAGCGAACGAAAGTCCTTACAGAGAGGTAATAAAAAGCTAAGAGTCTTTGGATGGTAGTTTCAAAAGGAACGAAGCCATTGTCAACTACTTAGGTCCCTGCCAGTTACTTGTATTTTATTTCTGCACCATTATCACTTCCACATAAAATTAATCTTTTGCCAGATTGTCTTTCTTTCAAAGATGTAAAGTGTGCTTTATAGCATTTTGTGGTTGTGGCTTATTAAAATATTTCTATTTTTTGAATTTGTTACCTTTGTCAAAAAAGAACATTTCTGTTTTTGGTTTATGAGAACAAATAGTACATCTATATCGCAGGTACTATGTTTGTTGATTCTAGTATGCTAGAAAAGTCATAAATTTGCTTTCTAGTAACTAAGAGTTTTTGCCTCAAATAAACACAACTACTCCCTCCATTCTAATTTATGTGAAATAGTTTGAATCTGACAGGGTTTAAGTAAAAAATAAAGGCTTTTGAAATTTGTGGTTTTAAACATGCCCATTACATTTGTGGGGCTATAAAACATTTGAAACTTGTTACCTTGAACATACATAACATTTGTGTGGCTATAAAAGCTTCTTCTAGATGAGAAGGGTAAAGTGAATTGTTACCAAATATAGAAATACGTCGCTCTTTTTTGGAACGGACTATTAAGGAAATAGTGTCACATAAATTTTGTTAGATAAACAACTGTGAACGTTTTTCTTGAGTAGCTTTCTTTTTGGATAAGGTTCTTTAATGACTTTATCTACTTCAATCATTGTAAAGGTTTGGCTCAAGTTGTTTATTGACGACTTCCAATTGTTAGGTTGCTGATACACCACAAAAACGCAAGAAGGGCATCCTTGGGACGAAAGGAGGTGATAAGGAGGTACATTCATCAAATCACAGTAATAAATCGAAAATTTTGTTTGCAAATTATTTTATTCATTCCTTGGGTATGATTTCTTATATTACAAACTAGCGAGGAAAAGAGATTTTTCCAACACACAGGAACACAAAATTTCTTCTCTATGACCTGAAATCTTTGGGCCAATGTACATGTGAATGGATTTTTGTAGTTTGAAGACGTGTCCTCTCTCTCTTAGATATAATTTAACTGAGTGCAATTTTTATTTGATAAATTATTTTTACAGAATCTCAAAGAAGAGTTGGTAGTATGTCATTTACAATCTTTTTGTTAGACTTGGAACTGTAAAATACTAATAATGCAAATACATCTTTGCTTAGATGGCATGTGGTAGGATATAATAATATTTACGTATCTACCAAGGGATGTATCTTTATGAAATGGTAAAGAAAATAATAATTCTATACTTATCAAACAAAAAAAAAAAAAAAAAGGAAAAAAAAAAAAAAAAAAAAAAAAAAAAAGAAGAAGAAGAAAAAATCTAAATTCCCTTTT
>MU670706.1:50772-69300 GCA_026770625.1 Nicotiana glauca
TGGTTGAAGAATTCATTAATTGCTTGTATGTGGTGCAAATGATCTTTCTCAAGGTCTTAAAATAGAGTAACAGATGGGCTATATACGGAATTTGCAGTTTTGGGTCATATGGAGAGAGAATAAGCATGAGATGTAGAGAGTTTCCAGTTTTGGAGAACGCCTAAGGTATGTACATAGGAGCCATCACAAAATCTGTGGACTGTTGAGAGGAGATATAAAGAAGTTTTTCATAATCGTGGGTTCACATTAGCTATTTGCCTTGAGCCTTATACTTACTGTAGTTCTGGATGAGCTAACCGATATAATACAGGATAGAGTTCATGGTGTATTATTTGCAGAAGATATTGTGTTAAATGGATGAAACCAGCGAGGGAGTCAACTAAAAGCTTGAACTGTGCAGAATTGTTCTAGAGAGTAGAGAGTAAGGGTTGAGGATAAGTAAAGGTAAGATACAATACATATACGACTGGTGTACACACGAAGAATGAAGTTAAGGCGATTAGACGGATGTACAGACATTTTAGATATCAGGGCTCACAATTTCATGAAATGACATGATAGATGAATATGTAGCACATGTAACTAAAATAGGATGAGCAAAATTATTACAGGATAGCAGTTTTACAATTGGCATTGGAAATCTGTTCAGAAGCTGAAATACCATTTAATGTATCACGTTGTGTGGCTAGTTGTCAAGGATGCTCATTTGACTCAAGAGAATTTGAAGAGAGGGCTTGCAGCTTTGCTCTAGATGTTACCTATGGACAGTGGCGGAACCTAGGATTTTCACTAAGGGAGTGCAAAATATAAAGAAGACAACTCAAGAAGAAGCCAAGAGGATTTAACATATAGTACATATACATAAAAAAAGATTTTACCTAGCTACACATTGTAAGTTTCAGGCGAAAGGGTGTCAATTGACACTCCTTGGACAAAGGTGGCTCCGCCACTGTATGTGGAAAGGAGGCAGAAAGCAATAGTCATCTTTTTTTCCCATGGTTATATGTTCCATGGTTAGACATCATAAAGTCTTTGTAAGAAGAACAAGGACATACTTTTGCTTGCTATGACCTGTAAGTATGGCTCTTAGCACAGCCTTTGTGCTAAAGATATGTAATATTGTTACCTTTCTCAAAAAAGTTGAATTATTTTTCTTATGCTATTACTAATTATAGCAGTCTTTTCCCGCATCGTTTTTACTTATAGATTCTGCATCTCTTAAGGTAATTTTTCTTTGTGAACGAGCTGCTGCTTTTATGTCCTGTAAAGATTAGCTTACTTGTTGGCTTTATTTAGTTGGAATAACTCAGTTTTCGCTCATATTATAATTGGAGTCTGGCCTCAGTTCTTCAATGGTCTTTGTTTTCTCTTTGTTGGATCCGGAATTGTCACTCCTCCTGATTCTTCCTTTTTTTTTTTTGATTTTCTTGTCCTTGGTTAGGCATACGCCGAGTTTCCTCGATATCTAATGCCACTGGTGCCAAGGACACGATTGCAAGTTTATTGGCATCATTAATGGAGGTGGTGCGGACAACTGTTGCATGTGAATGTGTTTATGTTCGTGCAATGGTAATAAAAGCACTGATATGGATGCAAAGCCCTCACGAGTCTTTTGATGAATTGGAATCCATCATCGCTTCAGAACTGTCAGACCCAGCTTGGCCAGCACCGTTAGTGAATGATATATTGTTAACACTTCATGCTCGTTTCAAGGTACTTAGAGCCGGGTAAAGGCATTATCTTTGCATTGTTGTCTAGGTTTTGTATGGTAAACAATTAAGTGATCATCCTCAACATATCTTGTCTTTACATAGTGATTCATCTTCTGTTTCACTTTTGGAGCTTTGTACTTTTAGTTTCTTCTTGTGAATATGTAGACATCCTTAAAAGTTTATACAGATTCTACCCCTTTCTTTTCCATCATAATGTTTTTCTTTTTCACCACCATGTGAAAAGATAATGAGTTTATAGTTTTGTCCCATGATAAAGAAATCTTGATGCAAGAACTGGATAAAAGATGCTTACGAACATATGTTTGTTCTACACTGGAAGTTTTGTAAATTGAGGTGTTCATTGTTCTTTTGTGGAATTGTAAGATCATTTTCTCCTGTAATGTTTTCCTATGCTATTGTGGTTGGTAGAGAGGTGTTAATTTGTCCAGCCATAGTTGAGAGAGCTTTAGTTGATTCAAGCTATTCCACTATAGTTAAGTATGCCTTATTGTAACTTCATTTTAGCTTGAAGTATTTGTATGCTCACCTAATCAAGATTCATTTCTTTTTATCTTAATCTTGAGATCTGTGTCCATGACACCAATAAAAGAGACAGAGATGGGTGAATGCAAGCTTAGGCTCACGATTTTTTCATGCTACGGTTAATAGATGTGTGAAAATTCTGTATCGTTAGATCTTTGATAATTGGCATAATCCCCAGAGCTCACATACCCTACTTTCTTTTGCTGTGTGATTGTTAGGCTACTCCTGATATGGCAGTAACCCTTCTAGAGATAGCAAGAATTTTTGCCACCAAAGTTCCTGGAAAGATAGATGCAGATGTGCTACAACTGCTATGGAAAGTAAGCTCACTGTCATAACATAATGTAAAGTTGATTTTTCTTCCTTAATTAATGCTTCTATTCTTTCTGTAAAGGTGATATCATTTATGCTTCAGTTAATCTTGTGCTGGCGATTATGTTTATAGCTTCTCTGTAGTTATTAGTTTCCAATTTGAGTTTGCTGTTCGTAATAAATAGTTTAAACCAAAGTTGCATGTGTAGCAGATTGTAGTTTCCCTAATTACCACATGGACTGACAGATGTTGATAAAATATAATGCGGAGAATGGTTTGTTTATACATACTTTATCTACTTTTTGTGTACTAATATTATGATGATTCTTTTAACAACCTAAGTCCTGCATAGTGTCTATCAACCTTGGTGCCCTTAAATGGGACATTATCTGACAAAATTGAATTGATAAATTGTTGCAAATTCTGTATCTGTAAATACTTATACGCATAGTGTGATTAAGTATTTTTATCATCTGGCTGCACTTCATAACCTGATGTTCTTTCTACCATCATTTTCTTTTTTCTTTCTACCATCATATGCTTGATCAAGTAGATAGTGAGGGTGGATTTACGATCTTGGGTCCTCCCAGATTTCTTTCTTTAACAAATAATTCTTAAATGAAGAATAGTGCGATTGCGAACAGTCTATTCATCTCACATGAATACATTTTTTGTGCATCTTAGTAATTTATTAAGGAATGGGCTGTTGTCTCCTTAAATGGTTTTTTGGCAGTCCTGACCTCGTGAACTAGCTTTCGGGATTGAGTTAAGCACCAGGTCCATTTTTTTCTTAACATGGTATTAGAACCAAACCCATTCATATTCTTGGTTTGCTTAGTGTCAGTCCTCATGTCATTATGTCCATGCTCCAGATGTCTAAATCTTGGCAGGCCAGGGGGTGTTAGATTCAGTGTTTTAAATAAAAAATCGATTTTTTCTTTTCAATCCACGTGCAATCCTAAGACAAGGTTACATGTGCAGAAGGGTGTCAGAAAATACATGTCCTCATGGTTGTGTAATGGTTGTAGGTTATAATGTCAGTCCGTTCTCTCAACTACAGTGGGACATTCTAATTCATCTATCTGTAGGTACTCTCAGGGATGCTACTTTCATCGGCCAGTGCTGTATGATTTGCAGAGTTTTTCTTCCACTTAGTTGAATGTTGAGCAACTTCGTTGGAGCTTTGACATTGTTTGCTAATTCACATCCTGTTTTCTCTATCTTGCTACATTAACTTGATTTTCTTGTTAGATCTAAGAGATAGTGCTCTGTGTAATTTTGACCTCTCATTTTTGCCTTACCTTGTAAAATTCCATTTCATACATTTCCCTATGTTTCCTTTCTGTCATTTTAAGTTTTTCCATTTGTGTAGTAAACATGCATGCTAATCTATGGTGATATAATTTATAGACTTGTCTAGTTGGAGCTGGTCCTGATGGAAAACACACCGCATTGGAAGCAGTCACTATAGTTCTGGATTTGCCTCCTCCACAACCTGGCTCAATGTCTGGACTTACCTCAGTTGATAGCGTATCTGCCTCCGATCCAAAGTCAGCCCTGGCATTGCAGAGAATGGTCCAAGCAGCAGTAAGAATCTCATCTACAAATTAATTTATTGATAGCTGAGCTACCAGATAACAACCAAGTATCTGTGATGGCTTCTTTTATTTTTATGAATGGGTTATGACATACTTGAAGGTCTGGTTCCTTGGAGAAAATGCAAATTATGCTGCCTCTGAGTATGCTTGGGAGTCAGCTACCCCTCCAGGCACAGCATTGATGATGTTAGATGCAGATAAAATGGTTGCTGCTGCCAGTTCTCGTAATCCTACTCTCTCTGGTGCTCTGACTCGACTTCAACGTTGTGCTTTTAATGGTAGCTGGGAGGTAGAAGTTTTAAGCTCTTTACTCATTCCTTTTGCGAACAAATTTTTTGGCAAGCTTTGATTTATTTCATACATGATTTATGCATTTGGTTATTGGTTATAATTGCTTACTAGTTGTGAGCATGAAAGGTACGAGAACCTATATTTCTCCCTCCCCAAAACTTTTTACAAGGGTTGAGTCGATCGCATCTTGTCTAACATTGATGATTTATTTTGTAAACCATAAAATTATGGATTTACAGAGTACCTGGAAAATGGTTGCTAGAAAAATGAAATAATTGAACAAATCATGATCAAAGAAGAATTTGTTGAGTTTCTAAATAATAGCCAGATCAAACAGACTGCTCTCGCAAAAATTAAGATCTACTTTATTTATGATATTACAAATGGCAAGTAGCTGGAGTGTGTGTGTCTGTTGCCGACTATGAAAATATATGTTGCCTTTGTATTTTAGACTTTTGGCAGTGTTCTGGAGCAAATCCATCCTAAAATTATGTTCATTTCACTACAATTAATGTTCAAGTCCTTGTCTCCTTGAAAAAGTGTTATCTTCCCTCTTAAAGGAGCTCTAAACCCGTATATACGTCCGTAAATACCTCTTGTGGCAGTCCTTCTTTCTCCTGCAGTAGGTGGAGGCGTTTACTCATCTTTTATTTCTTGATAACGTATAGTACGAATATATGAGTATACGTAAGTTCTAGTTGTAATCCAACTAAAATGCTTCTTGCTATTGTCAATATACATCATTGAGTGTTTATATTTAAAAAATATATATTATTAAGTGTTCCGTGGTTTCCTTCTTACTACTTTTAAATTTCAGGTTCGCATAATTGCTGCCCAGGCTCTTACAACTATTGCAATTCGATCTGGTGAGCCTTATAGGTTACAGATCTATGAATTTTTACATGCCTTAGCCCAGGGTGGTGTACAGTCTCAGTTCTCAGACATGCATATTAGCAATGGAGAGGACCAGGGAGCCAGTGGCACTGGCCTTGGATCTTTAATCAGCCCTATGTTGAAGGTCCTTGATGAAATGTATTCTGCGCAGGATGAATTGATAAAGTAAGTGTAAGACTATTTTCTGGCTCATCTGAGAACTAATTAACCATTTGTAAGGTGTGACACGCAGTCCCTTGTTAACACTCTGCTTGAATATGTAGAGAGATGCGTAACCATGATAATGCAAAAAAAGAATGGACGGACGAGGAGCTAAAGAAATTGTATGAAACTCATGAGAGGCTCTTGGATCTCGTTTCTCTGTTTTGTTATGTTCCAAGATCAAAGTATCTTCCTTTAGGGCCAACGAGGTACGTTATTCTTAAGTTCACCTTGGCATTGTTGTTTGAGCATACAAGAAATGAATTTTCGTTAGTTTCATGTAGAAGTGAGAGGGCGACAACATCAATTCATTTTTTTTTTTGAGAAGGTAACATATTTTATATTAAGATAAAGTTAACCCTTATCACAAAGATTGTGTTAAGAGATTACGGAAAGTTACAACGACCACCCAAAAAACAAAAACCTAGTCTTGTGGTAGTTACAAGGCCCCAATGATGTCCACTATAGACTCTACATCTTCTACGAGAGCTTATTTACACCAAAAGTGAAACAAAAAAATATACAGTTCATCTTGATCTTCTGTTCAGACAACATCAATTCACTTGCTAACAGTGTTTTAGGAAGTGGAGACGAAGGTGTGCACATATTATCTCTCATGGGATGGGACATTAGTTCCATGACACGGGGCGTAAAAATGAAATAAAATTTAAAATAGATGTAATTGTAGAAGTTGTGGATATATCAAAATTGATTAAAACTCAAATGTCAGAAATGCATTTAATTATCTTGCATGATAGAATATTTACATGTATTAAGTAAAGGAACCAAATTCTAAATTCTAGAACACACATATTATATATGTTATAGTCAAATACCAGTAATTAGATTTAAGAAAATGCATGGTGTTTACTGAACGAACATCGAGGTTGTAATGCGTGCATGGGACGTGTGACCACAGAAGCATGGTACTCTTTCCCCCAAGGTAACCTTGTGGCCTCTAGAGCCTGATTCACATCCTGGCCAATTTTACCTTGTTAAAGAGCAGTTCATTGTGGGGGAAGATAATCTAAAAGAAATATATCATTAGTCAACTTAGGAGCAACCTTACTACCTTAGTTGCCTTCTGTTCCTGACAACAATGTTGGAACCTTAGCATTCTTGCAAGGAAAAGTAAAGCTTCTCTTAGAACTTGCAAATCTTTGAGGATATGACTTCACAATGGCAAGACATGAGTCCTTAAAACCACTTGATAATTCATAGTCATCTAATTTCGGTGGGCTTTCTGAAACTGCCCTACACATACTTCTGATTTTTTAACTTAATGGGGAAATGGATATCATACCAACTGACTCTTGGCTAGAGCAGTTAGCAAAAGTAACATGGAAACTGAAGGCTTAGTAATAAAAGACAAGATATTTAATCATGATCTCCAATAGGTTTTAAACCCAGCTGTGCTAGCATTTCACCCAATTATTCCCATTTTTTGGTGTTGCGTTGTCTTTGTCCAGGTCTTCACCAGTATTTTTCATCTTATACATGGTAATATGATGGTTAATGTGCTTAGACTCTTTAAGTTTTCTATAATGTAGTGTATTGAATAAAGTTATTTATATTGAACAGCGCAAAGCTAATCGATGTCTACCGCACTCGGCATAATATAAGTGCGTCAACTGGACTCAGCGATCCTGCTGTAGCCACGGGTATCTCCGATCTTATGTATGAAACTACAAAAGCACAAGCTGCTGAGCCTGAAACAATTGATGACGACCTTGTGAACTTCTGGGCTGCAAATCTGGGTGATGATAGCTTAAATAATGCACCTGCAATTAACAGGGTAAGTATTTGAGTGATGTATCAAACCTGAAAACTGACACCGTCACCTTTCTGTTCTGGTGGTCAAATTGTATATCTTACTGAATAAAACAAAAGTAAATTGCATGCAAACTTCTTTATTCTATGTCGTATGTACCTTGGACAACTTATAAAATGTTGCTGTGGACATAGAGTTGACACAACACGTTGGATAGCCAGGAGAACATGTTGGATAGCGAAAATGCTTTTTACTGTCTCGGTTTCATTTGCATTATTTTCGAAAATGTGTTCTCTATATGTGTCTCAAGTATGTATTGAATTGTATCTGAATTTGTTTGATGTAAAACTATCTATCTGTTTAGTGCAGAAACATAGTGTAGCATTATATACCGTTAAATAGATTAACCGCTGCTGTACCAATTTTTTCATGCTTGTTAAGGAGTTATTTCATCCCTAGGTTAATGAGTTTCTTGCTGGTGCTGGTACTGATGCTCCTGATGTTGAGGAGGAGAACATTATTTCTAGACCCTCCATGAGTTATGATGATATGTGGGCAAAGACTCTCCTAGAATCTTCGGAAATGGAGGTAGTAATTCTTGAATCTATGCTGCTTTCTTTTAATCCAACATGGTGCAAATGATTAAATATATACAACTGGCGGCTGCAGGAAGACGATGGACGATCATCAGGATCTTCCTCCCCAGACTCAGTAGGGTCAGTTGAGACATCCATATCATCGCACTTTGGTGGAATGAACTATCCATCGTTATTCAGTTCTAAGCCATCTACTTATGGGACTTCACAATCCAAGGTAGGTAGTTAGCATTTAAAATTTGCTTTAAATTCAATGCATTGAGAATAATTATGGTATGCTTGAAGGAGCTTCATATTATAGCTGCTGATGTGGACGACTATATCCAGTTAATTTTTTTCTCATTTAGCTTATCACAAATGAAGAAACATTTGCCTGGAAATTTGACATTTGATGAAGAACCATATTGTTTAATGATGTACTTGACCTCTGTTATGTAATGGTATACAACCCTAGAGACAACCGCCTTCATGATTATGCATAAACCTAAACCTCATAGATAGAGGTATCTGTATTTGTCCAGGATTATTTGCTCTCACCGTTTGCCATTCATGTTTGTAGCATACGTATGTTCAAAGTTCCTGTCATATTCAGTCCCTTATTCCACCCCCAAAAATCCCGCCTCCCTAACACACAAAAGATAAAGTATTTATCAATTGGCTTATGTTCTATTAAGCTTCACGTGTCAAACGGTAAAATCTTCCTAAGAAAATGGGAGCCCACTGGTATATTTTGGAAAAGTTTGACGTTTATTGACATCCTGCTGTACTTCTATTTTTCTTTTTCTTTTTCAACTGCTTTTATATTGTCATCTATTGAGAAATATAGATAGAATCTTGTGCTAACCAGTAATTATGACAGAGGTGTATTGTTTGTATAAATGTAGCTAAAATGTTTTATGTAGAAGCACCAAAGTTGCTTGTGTTCAACCTGCTTTTGGATCACTATAGAAAGTTACCTTGCTGAGACTGCAGAACTTTGGTCTCTCTCTCATGATTTAAAATGAGGAAAGCATCAAGGGATGGATGCGATATGTCTGGATTCACTTTCTTGTTTTGTTTATTAAGTAATCTTCAAGTGGAAGAGAGGATACATCAGAATTAAAAGGCAAGAATGTTTTAACTTAGGATTGGAGACTTAACAAATAGAACCAGATATTATGTAACGCTGCAGGAAGTTTTGAATACCTCTAGGTTTAAGAATGACAGATCCGAACTTCTCACTGTTTACATCATTTGGGAACCATTCTCTGGTGATAATAAACATTTTAATTGATGGAAAAGATCAGAAAACAGATCCGAACTTCTCACTGTTTACATCATTTGGGAACCATTCTCTGGTGATAATAAACATTTTAATTGATGGAAAAGATCAGAAAATTTGAGTTTTTAGTCTATTTTGTTCCAAAAGACAGCATTTAGAAATCCAACCAACCTTGATTGTTTACATTGCAAAGCATGCTATTTTAGTATTTAAGACTGACTTTGCTTTATATCAGGGGGGACAGATCCACTCTTTCCATCCAAACAATGTTCTAAAAGGGTGGTGTTAGGTGAAGATAATGGATAATTTTGTGTTTCATCATGTAATGCGATAATTGAAGTCACTGCATCCTTTCATTCCTTGCGTACAATTTGCACCTACTTTTAGCTATCATTTCTGCTTGAACTTCGAATCTCTTTATTACCACTGTTTGAACACTTGCTTAACCACTGTACTGAGAGCAGCTCAGCTTCCTTAAAATTTTCTTGAGAACGTTAATAACCAAATTGCCACATTCTGGTTTTGATCAAGTGTATCAATCTCCTTCCTCATGGGAAAATACTGATCTATACCATATTGGTAAACCTGGTAAACTTGTGTAGTGAGGTTGGTTCAGTCTTAGTTACCAAACTAAATGCAATTGCTGAATTCTGATGTTTTGTCTCTTATTACAATGACAATAAGTCTGTGAGGATCAGGGGACCTGGTCAACACATTCGAGTATACACGATTAGCGAAGTTGCTTAAACTGTGTTATGAAATGAGATAATTACTCTAGTTAGTGGTGAAAAATTTGGATCAGAATGGAAGTTCTATTAATTGTTTCAATACCCTTGTTTATATCTGAGTGTAGTCTCAAGTAACACATATAACTAGGAATGCACTCTACTATGAGGTTGAAACTGACTTAAAATGTTTTTTAATGAAATAGTCTTCCGTGTTACAAGCCAAATTTTCTCCTTGATTCCTCGAAAAAGAAAGAAAAATTCCGTGATACTCGAATTGCATTGCTTCTAGTGCTGAGCAGCGGTTCAATCGCTGTGTTTCATTTCGGGTTCCTTTCTTTTCTGCCTGTATTAGTATGTAAAATGGGTCATTGTTGCCTATGACAGGGGAAATCTGGTGGGAGCCGATATAAGAATAATTCCTACAGTGGCTCCTCATACGATGGTCTGGGATCCCCGGTAAGGCCTCCTAGCTAGTCAATTTCATGTCTTTTGTCATGTGAGAAGCAAGTCTTTTATTGAAGGAATTTGCAGATAAGAGAAGAGCCTCCACCATATTCATCACCTACTAGAGAAAGATACGAGTCGTTTGAGAATCCTTTGGCTAGCTCTGGTTCTCACAGTTTTGGATCCCATGAAGAAGAGCGAGTCTCTTCAGGCAACCCACAGTCTGGTACAGCACTTTACGACTTCACTGCTGGTGGAGATGATGAGGTAGGCCTATTAGTGAGTACTATATTTTCTCCCCGGAAAGACTGGTTAATGATCTAGTAATCCCTTGTAGTAGTATGTGTGGCGGGGATGAAGATACCATATATATTGTTCTTGGTTGCTACAAAATTGTCCCATTTAACACCTTGCACTCTGGTTTTGACATTTTGAATTATGTCCAAATTTTACCCAAATGTATCTTAGTTCTTAATAGCTTACTGGAGGTGCAAAGGTTAATTAAGTTTTCAATTTTCTAATCTGCAGCTAAATTTGACAGCGGGGGAAGAAGTGGAAATTGAGTATGAAGTAGATGGCTGGTTCTATGTAAGTAATTCCCATGGAATGTTTTGTAGAGCCACTCTTCATTGCTAATCATGCATCTAATCTGACTCAGCTTACTTGTATCTTAGTATTCATTCATATGTACACTATCCATTTTCTTTAAATGGGGAAGATACTTTAGACCAGATATCTTCCTTGAAGTGTGACACTGATCCAAATCTTCCCTTTCCGAATGCCAATCAACTCTATTCTTTCTAACCAAAAAACCTTTGTGTGGAGTATCTGTAATACTGGTTAAGGAAGAACAGGGCTGGTGTAACACCTGTCCCATTTTACTTCGTGTGATACCCCAAAAGCAAGAGAAGTATTTTTTATTTATTTAAGAGAAGTAAGAATTGTAATTGTCTCTCTTTATTTCCAATCTCCCATACTCTTTATTTTTTGGCAATGAATGTTAAATCCTAATATGTATGGAGGTATATAACTGTTGCTTTATAACTAGTAATGTGATAACTAAGTCACTGCATTAATCTTCTCCTGATCACCGAAGTTGTATTATTTGTCTCTCACATATTGATTATATCGTCCTTTGTTGAGAATGCTGTGCTAGATATCTAAAACTATGATACTTTTTAACAAAAAAAAAGATATGTAATACTTTGATCTCTTAGAGCTTATGTTTATATTTTACGTCTGATAGCTAAAGGGAGTGGTTAAAATTAAGGTGATTTTGATAAATAGTATCAGGTCTATAAATTTAAACTACAAGGTAGGCTCCATATCCTCTGCAGTCTTCCTCTATTATCAATCGAAAGATAATTTAACAGGTGGGAAGGTTTGAATCTGTAATCCTTTTTCCCCTCCCACTATTTTCTATTATTCGCTCCATTTCAATTTTTTTGGAACCCTATCCTTTTTTGTCTATCCCTAGGCGCGTTTCTGTATTTAAAGCTCGGTTATTTTTACATTTCCACCATGCCATTGACATGACTTGTTGTGAGCACCACTGGACTTTAAACAAATTGTTTCGTACAAGAGTACTTTCACTAATCTATGCATATTTCGTTTGTCTCAAAAGTCTATCTCTTTCTTAACCTCCTTGTCTAGTCAATCAATGTAAAACAAGTCGGAAGGAGGGAGTAATAAATTTCTTTTAAAGAAAAAGTTTTGTGGAGAATTTCACTGACCAACTGTTACCCCTGAACCATAGTTTGTTCTTTCTTAAGCATTTCACCGAGTAAATTCAAGGAGGCTCTGATGGCAGCTTGAATGTGTAATATGCATGTTCTTGGAAAAATTCCTTTGGTAAAGATTATCTGATTACTTAGTTCAACCATGTTTTTACTGGGTTTACTGTGAAAGCCGACTCTGCACTCTTTCCCTAGTATTCCTTTTACTATGTTCTCTTTGCCTTTTAGGGAAGAAGGAACTATGTAGAAAGTGTTATATCCGATGATTATTTGGTGACGTATGGTGCACACTTGTTTCAGGTCAAGAAAAAACGTCCTGGCAGAGATGGGAAAATGGCTGGCCTTGTCCCAGTACTCTATGTCAGTCAATCTTGAAGGCACAGAGCTATATATTACCATAAAATCCAGTTAGTAAATTTTTGTTCTGCACAAATTGTTGGAGCAACTTTGGCGTGTAAAGTTTCCTATCACTATGCACTGCTGGGTTCCGCTATAATCATCTGAATTACATGGAAGAACGGAACATATGCTCCATGCATTTATCAGAGAAACTTCTGTTTCTCCTACGTTGCCATAGCAGATGGTCCAATGGATATAACTTATGCTTGGTAGGGGAAGTCATTTGGAGGTAATTACTACAGCTTCTGCTGATTCTAGGTGTGTGCCACATTCGTTAACATATTTGGCATTGTGTTTGCTGTTCGTGCCTATGAACCACTTTTGTATCTAGCAAGAACAGTTCTGGAACAGTAGTAGTACTCTTTTCGAGTGCGCAAGTATCTTGAAAGTTTTCCCGGTCGTGTATGGTGTCTTGTTATGGAGATTGGAAGCATGGTTTGTAGTTCATTCTTGTATATGGTGCTGGTTCTTGATATCTGTAGTCTCGATATGAAAATTCATATCGTGTATACTTAGCTGATATTTAGGAGTTATTTTTTCTCGGGACTTGCAGATTCTATGATGTGATTTGATCCTGTTATGTGAATTAATTGGCAAATTACAAATTGTCTCTAGAGCCTCTCTCTGACCTCTTGGAACAGGTAAAATATCTCTTCAAAATATTGATATTAAATTTGAATGCAATTTACATATTAACTTAAATAGTCGCCCATCCAATTGCTATAACTAAAAGTAGCTGACAGCTGTATAATATATGTATAATCCAGGTATAATATGTGTATAATCATGCGATTCCATTGACAGGCAATATTGTGATATTCCTCCTATTTCCTTCCAATTCATAGCACATCTATGTTATCCTTTCAGAAGTGAGCTGTAATAACGTTTGTTAAAAATGAGTTACAACATTTAAGGCAGTGTTTTTATTAGTAAAATAATTTGAAAGAGTAGCCTTTTGGTTTGTGAAAAACAGCTGAAAAACTGAGAACTTTATGAAGCAAAAATTGGTTCATGAGGAAGGAAATGAAACATACTATATTTGATCTTTGAGTTTGTACATAGCAATCATCACTTGTGAAATAACATAATGCTAATTCGTATTATATACGGCTAAGTATCAATGTTTACTTCAATTATTACTTGGTCTTGTGAAAAAGAGCCCTTGTTAGCCTTCTAAGAAAATCTTAGTCATGTAGTGTTGCTGATGCTGAAGTAGATATTCAGAGTTCCTGAAGTTTATTTATTTCTGTCTTCACCAAGCAACCATTAAAGAAACGTTTCACTATTCCCTTCCCAACACCCTCAACCCAAAATCGAGAAAAAGAAATGAAGAAAACAAGATTTTGTCCCTCCACCTCCCACGCCCCCCAACTCCATCATTAGTGGTTGATATTAGTATAATAATACTATAAATTAATAAGAAGCATTCAATAGATTACATATTTGGGGAGCTTTAGTTCCAAAATATCATGGAATTGACGACTTTAAACATAACTGTTGGAAAAGGACGACATGATTGGATTTGATCGTAGCGTTTGAGTTTAGTATAGTACTACCACTAGATATATTGTGGTGACGTCGGTTAGATAAAATGGTAGAGTTCCCAGCCAACCAATTTCTTTCTCCCCATCTTCCTCCATCTTGTCCTTTGCTTTTCGAGTCTTGGGTGCTTTGCATTAAAGAATAATTTATAATATTTACGCAATGAGCGTACTTGTAAGGTAATTAAGTACAAGTTCTTTGTATTACCTAGTGGCAGCAAAGTTGATTATTGTCTTCACAATGATCCGGAGAGGAATCTCTATCATACATATATGCTCTTTACTTGTTAGTATGCCTTTTTAAGACTAACCAATTAACTTAGCAACCCCACACAATCTCCCCATTTTTCTGTCTGTAATAATTATTAGACGACGATTATAAGAGTAGTAATATTTCTCTGGCAATGGTAGGTTGTTAACCAGCATCGTTTTTAGTTTTCTCTTAGAGCCATTCTCATTGAAAGGAGCAAAGACTGACAAGTAAAGAGATTTATTTCCTAAGAATATCAATAATATAACTTTTCTAGACTTTAGGCTGAGATCATGTGTAATTTGCTTGATTATTCATTTTGTATCTAATACATGCCGGGATTATTGTGTTACACCCCCAGTTTTCGTACATGAGAGTATGTCGTAAGTCAATTGATGTAAGCTCATGAACGAGATTGTTGTTGAAAGTACATAAAGTAAGTTAATTATGTTATATTAGAGGTTACAAATCTTTAAGATCATGGATAACAAGTACCAAGAGGGTTGAAAGGCTTAGAAGCTAAACAAATTGAAGAAAATAAGTTTCGTCAAATGTCGATAAGTTGGGAATATTAGGGGGTGATACTAGAGTTCTTAATGTGATAAGGAGGTTATGTTATTAGGCTTATGATAGTGGTGTATTACGTTTTGAAGTCAAGCGAGTTGTCGAACAAAAGTTGGCAAATGTCATCACAAGTTACATTCATAAATATGCTGAAAATTATGTCAAATGTAGCGGAGATTTTCTCCCAATATACATGTAATTATGGGATGATCCACATTTCAAGTTGAATAACTACGTGCCTAGATTCTAACGCATTAAACCGTTCATTGATACGACATCGGAGTAGAGAGATATTTGCTGTTTTGCGAGACTGCGCAGACTGCATGGGTGACAAGTAGGTGTGCCACTGAAGCTTTTTGAGCAATATATTTTGTGTGTTATATAAGGTCTTTTTGGGACATATCATGTATCAAATTGAAGGTCTTGGAATGTAGTTTCCAACTCCATTAACCGTTCATTCATACGACATCCGGATAAAAAGATATAAGCATAGGAAGATGGTCAATGCTAGCGTGCAAAGCTAGCACCTCTTTGACTTTTCAAAAGTTGATATATATATTTATATATACGTCTTAGGTTGTCTTTCTCTTCATTTTTCAATAGAACACAAACGGAGAACACCCATAAACATATCCTCAAGCTCTCTTCTAGGGTTTCAAAGAAGATTAACATCCCGAGTACGAAATTAAAAAGCGATAATATTAGAACGATCCCTACGACGTAAGTAGCGCTATATCACCTCTGTTTTTCTTTGTAGTTTGAGTTTTGTAAGGTACTTCATAGTTAAGAAAACGTCTTTCTATACTTAAGCTTTTAAATATGAAGTAAGGTTGATAAATTCATTTCCTAATAGTTAGAACTCATGGGACGGTGATCATAAGCTGTGAGTTCGATTTATTTTACTTTTAGTGAACTGTTTTGTAGTCCACTCATGTCAGCCTATTGTGCTGCTGATTTATGGAGTTTGGAAGGATGAAGGGCGTGGATAAATTCCACTTGTGGTAGGATAGTAGGCTGGTCGCTCGTCGTTGCAATTTCAGGCTAATTGATAACTTATTGATTGGGTGTGTTATGCTATATTTGGGGTTTTTGTTGTATTAGAGGTCCCAAATTGTAGTTGGGTTATTTTTGAGTTGCTGATTGTATTGTGTTTGTATCTCGCCTATATTTGTCTTATGGGAGCAGTAAAATCAGGGAAAATGCTACCTGTTTTATTTTAGAATCGAGTTATCATTTGAGATACGTGATATACTAGCGCCATCTAAGTTGTACATATATTTCTTTGTTATAGGGTTGGGGCGCTTGTTGTTGTAAGCTTGTTGTTGAGTTGCATTGATGACTTAAGGTATGTTAAGGCTATCCCTTCTTTCCTTTTGGCATGATCCATATGATACAACGAAACGATCAAGCATGCAACTTTCATAAATGATTCTTCTCTTAGAAGTACTAGGTTTGCCTATGTTCGTGATTCCCCATATGCTCTTATTGATTCCGATTTCGCTATGTCATACGTCAATCCTAGTATTACTGTGGAATTTGGGATAGAGTCAGGACGAACTTATAGTCCATTCTGTGTATCTACCCTTTGAGCGAGATGTATTACTCGTGAAGCCTCTTCATTACAATTATCTTACTTGCAACCTCTTGTGGAATTGAGTCTTACAATGATTTCCTGAATGGAGTCAGAATCCGAGGGTAACTAATTCTAATTGCTTTCCTAGACTCTCACTAAGGAACCATATCTTTTGAATTTCTTACAAGTCATTTTACTCAAAAAGATAACATGTATTCACTTGTGCTTATGCATAACCCGTCATAAAATTTGCCTATGTGGTACCAAAATTCTGTGCAAAGCAGCCCGGTATTGTGATCCTTCTTGAGTCACTCTTTTCTCCCTAGTGTAGATGACTTCTATGGTTCAAATAACCACTCTGCTCCTTCGTTAATATTATCATAAAGTTTTTCACTATCTAGTGACATGAGATCCTATCTCGGCTCCTATTATAGATGTGCATATCAGTTGAAGCGGGGTGGCTATCTATACACGCTTCTGAGAAATTTGAGATCTTCACAAACCCTCCACAAGAAGGCCCTTTATTTTCCTATTGTAGTATGACTTTCGTTCTCACTTAAATTGTTTTGCAATAAGTAACTCATTTTATTCCTAGTATTGAAGTTGCCGTAAAGTGGCCAGGTATCGCAGCCGTAGAATTATGATAATAGGACCGTGTCAGTCTTCATCTCATAAGAAAAGAGTTTATTCCCTCTCCATCCAGTACTTGAAACCCCATCCATATTTTTAATGAGTCCTGGCAATGTGGACTCAATTGTGAAAGGTTCGTATTTGGTGTTTCAGATTTGGCGCGTAGCATATTAATTTGAAAGGCAAGTTGTCGTATCTTCATCATTTCTCGTATAGGATAAACTATCAAGAAGGGTTGAGCGGTTCAGAGTATACTAACCTCACAAGTGCTTAACTTCTATTCATTATCATGGGATTATGGCACATGTTCCTTGTATCAATCAATATTAGGAGTGTAATTCGACATTATACCTTGAAACCCCTATCTCATTCAAGGTGTCAGAGTATTCCCACTCTTAATAATTCGATCTTCCCCACACTCTAGGAGTTGATCGGTGGTACGTACCTGGATATTCCTCCGTAAAAAAAAATTTCTATTGCCGATATGCTATCTAAACTTCATGCCTTATTGTTCCAACCAATGATTTTATTGCAACGATTAATAGTGTCACCATAATCCGTATTAAGTGTTATACCATATGGTCTCAAGCATGTCAAGGGGTAGCGTCATCCTGCGATCAACCGAATTGGGTAGGAACTCTATGGTTGTATTCATTCTAGCCCTCTCAGAATAATGGTTAAAAGTCGCAACATGTTTAAACTCGGGTGTCCGGCATAAGGATCTAGAGTTAAAGAAAGTGCGCAAGCTATTCTCAAGGTTTCTTCTAGGAATATGCTATGCGAATTGTTCCTAAGGGTAAAGTAGATGTAGTACATTTTAGAATTTAAGAAGCCTTAAAAGAGATGGGTCCAGTTATGAGTATGATGTCCCCGTGTCGTATCGTTGCCCTCCAGATTTCGGTGTTCCATGTATATGTGTCTAAAAAGGTGATTGGGAACCTTCGATATATCATTCCGATGGAAATTATTGAAGGTGAAGTTAATGGGTAGTTAGCTTATGCGAGATATCTAGCTGTCATTCTTGTTATATGAGTTTGGAGGTTGGGATTGTTTCGGTAAGTATGTTGTGGAAAAGCTTGTAAGTCGATAAGGCCACCTTGAAGGCTGAAGTTGTCGTGGAAAGAAAATATTTTTGCTTGATCGTATAACAATTGGTTTTTGATTTGAAAGGTACCTTATAGGTGTTGTGATTTAAAAATATGCAATCCATGTCCAGGTATCATCGTGATAGCGTGGTGCTTATAATACTGAGGTTCTTATTATTGATGTATACATTATGGTAATTTGTCGAGTTGTGGATGTGTTTTTAGGATGGTATTGGTGGTTCTCTGACAGGTGGATAGGTCTAGTTACAAAGGGGATTCTGCCGAAATTTCTGAAAAATTTAGGAGTTAGTCAAAATTTAGGGACTTGAGGTAAGATAGAAAAGAAATATGTTATGTTGGGTGTTTGGGTCAGGCTCTACCTCTCATTCGAGGACGAA